>JABBWL010000196.1:0-124579 GCA_016758765.1 Suillus cothurnatus
CCTGTCACTCCCACTGCCGCTCTGGTCCAACCGCTGCTGCAGCAAATGCAAATATCCTTCGTAACCCTCAAAGGCATCGTCAGCTTCCTGCTCGATTTCGAAACAATGATGCAGATGAAGGGGAATCCTTCCACCTGGACAACATCTCTGGGGGCAAGGGGGACGAAATTGCCAATTCGCCTGCACCTGCAGTTAGGCCTGCTGCAGGCCATAGTCCATTGCAGACTGCATGCCACAGTCCAATGCAGACTGCGATGAATACCGCTACAACTGACCCTCTGGCCACTGGTGGCCGAGCAAAAGCGCCAAAACCTCTGCCGATATACATTTTTTCTTTAGACAGGACCCTACCACTCTTTCGAATATCTGCAAAGCCTGCGAGTGAGTATTGTGTTCGGTGTTATCGTTCTCTCTGACATCCTTCACCAGAGCAATTCATTAATCTTGACGATACTTCACCACATCATGGTCATACCTTCCTAGCACAGGCACATCAGCTCGTTGTACACACGCCTTCGTCGACCATACTGACATTTACCTGGAGGAGGCAGAGCATCAGCATGGCATGTCCTCCATAAGTCATCACGTTTGAAGACATTTTGGATGAAGGCTGGACGGTCGCGACTATGCGTCAAAGGCTGAAGGATCCCGCTTACAACATTAGACTCACTCGGTACTCCCCCTAGTCCTGGCTCACTCCCGGAAACTAGCCTGTCAGCTCCAGTACATGTATTGCCTGCGGTTAATCTGGACGAGATGCATAAACAAATCGTGAACTTCATTGTCGCCGACGATCAGGTGAGTCAATGTACACTTTCTACACGTTATGTTTAGTAAACTGTTTTTAGGGTGGTTAACATTGTTGAATGTCCCGAGTTTCGCTCGTTTGATCCGCCTTCTGCGGCCATCAGTGAACAAGACTGATATATATCACCGTACCAAAATTCGTGAGCTGATCATTGACGCTTTCCATGAATACTTCAATGCTCTGAAGAAGGACCTCGCGGTAAGCCTACAGTTGTCAAGAGCCTTGCAAAATATCTTATATCTTTTAGGCCGCTCAGGGAAAAGTTTCATTTACATCTGACCTCTGGTCAGATTCTAACCTTCGCCCGTTCATGGCCATTACGGCCCACTGGATTGCTAAGGCTGAGCAGAGTTCAATCCTCGTTTTGAGGGCTGCATTAATTGGCTTCCTCATGTTCCAGGCAGTCACACAGGTGACTTGCTAGCGACAGTCATCTTGCACCTTCTTGATCGTGCCGCTGTGACCGAAAAGGTCAGTGTTTAATTTTAACCGTTTTACAACACTCTGACTCTGTTCAGACTGGTCATTTTACCTTGGACAACGCTGCCAACAATCAGTTTGCATGCGAGAGCTTTCGCAAAAGCTGGAGTGTCGCCAAATCGACTTGACCCTATCGACCGCAGAATCCCCTGCTTCCCCCATATCATCAATATATGTGTGAAGCATATTATTGATGATTACCACAACGCCGACTTTTCATTCGTGGCCGAACAATGGTCAATTGGCAATCGCGGTCCCCTGGTCATCAAGGAGGAATATCTTGAAGCAGTGAAAGGGAAAGCTCTCAGCAGAGCTAGGGACCTTGTGCGCATGGTTCGCGCATTGGACCAGCGACGTAATTCGTTCAGGGACACCATCATCACAGGTAATGAGAAGGAGTGGTTCCAAAATGACCTGGGCGAGAAAGTGCGCCTCCCTGTTGTCGAACTTCTGCTCGATGAGGTCACTCGTTGGGATTCAACTTTCGTCATGGTCAACCGAATGGGAACCCTTCGCCAGGTAAGACATTGTCCATGAATTATTTGTTGTGAACTAATAGTTGCCCAGGCAATAGATCTATTCTTCAGTTCTCCCACTCAACGCTCTATCAGCAAGTTCAAGTTGAGCCCAATGGATTGGCAGTTCCTACAGGATCTCGAAGTAATCCTAGAGGTTAGTTTTAATATCTTCGAACTCGTGTTCCATCTTATCATTTCATATTAGGCACCTCACGCTGCCCAACAATGCATGTCGGGCGAACGCACACCCATGCTGAGTGGTGCATATCCCGCATTCGAAACATTGATTGAGCGGTGGAAATCGTTGGCCAAACACGTCCCACACATCAGCCCCCTTGTTAACATAGGTTTGACTTGGGCAGACAAGTACGACGACAGGATGGGCGCCACAAATGCCTATGCAGTTGCTATGTGTGAGTCCGGCATTTTTTTAAAATATTGGTTGCTCATGAGGTACAATTGCATCTATAGTTGTTGATCCGGCAATCCGAATGTCGTGGATTCGGAGTCATTGGGAGGAACAACCGGTTGAAGATGTGCAGAAATACATAATCAAGCTGGTACGTTTCTCAAACCAACAACAACGCAACTTTGAACTAATATTATCACACGCAGATGCATCAAAAGTGAGCCACGAACAGCTCGTCATCTATTGAGTCTCCAGCTAATGAAATCGCACCTCGACAACAACCCCGCACGCTAGGCTCGTGCCTTTACGGACTTCCTGATATTGACATCCTGCCAAGTAACAACAGCGGCGCCCAAACAGTCGAACAAGAATTCGAGGCCTACACCACGGGTAATCTCAGCATCAAGGGAACAGATATACTTGGATTCTGGATGGTGAGCGTCCTGTATTTCTACAATTTAAATCTTTATCATTGACCATGAGATGTTCACCAGGTGTCGAAGACCTTATTTCCGACAATTTATGCCATTGCAATGGACTACCTCCCAATACAGGCCTCTGCTGTTCCGTGCGAGCGAGTATTCTCATCTGGTAGCGAGACCGACACGAAGAAACGTAATCGCATGAGCCCGGTCCTGATGGAGGCCCTGCAGGTGGTAAAGTTCCTTGTGAAAAAGAACGACTCAACTTTACGAAAGGCTGGTCTGCGTCGCAAAGGATATGGAGTATGAGGTGTTGGGCAAAGGAGGGGAGACTAACAATCTTTTGACAATTTCCAGCAGCGGAATGACAGGTGATGTATGCGACACTCTCCTCAGAGCTATTGCAGAGGAGGAGTGTGATGATATTGACGATGCTCCTACTACCTACAACTTGTGATGTTTGCTTTCCTGCTCAATTGTTGTGGATTTTGTTTCACTCCTTCTTTACACTGCTCTTACTTCAGTTTGCCTGGCATCTTGCAATGGTTTCTTGCGTCATATTATGATTTCAATTCACTGTTCTCTATTCATTTCGTCTTAGCGATCCCTCACTCGTTTGTGCCCGTCTGCACTGGTGTGTGCCCATCTGCGCTCGTTTGTGCCCATCTGCACTCGTCTGTGCGTGTCTGCATTCGTGCGTGCCCATCTTCACTTGTCTGTGCCCTTCTGCACTCGTTTATGCTCGTCTGGCATTCGTGCGTGCCCGTCTTCACTCGTTTGTGCCCTTCTGTACTCATTTGCGCTCATGCATGTCCGTCGTTGTGCCCTTATGCACTTGTCTGTGCGTATCTGCACTCATTGTGTTTGTCTGCATTCGTGTGTGCCCGTCTTCACTCGTTTGTGCCCTTCTGTACTCATTTTCGCTCGTGCATGTCAGTCTGCACTTGTTGTGCTCGTCTGCGCTCATTTGTGCCTTTCTGCACTCGTCTGTGCGTATCTGCACTCATTTGTGTTTGTCTGCATTCATGCGTGCCCATCTTCACTTGTTTGTCCCCTTCTGTACTCATTTGCGCTTGTGCATGTCCATCTGCACTCGTTTGTGCCCTTCTGCACTCATTTGTGCGTACCCATATTCACTTGTTTGTGCCCCATCTGCACTGATACATCATGCCTAATAGAGTTGACACAGGTCATTCACCCCCAGGCGATAAATCCGACTTCAAAGCAGACATTGACGATGATCCTACTTCCCCCATGTCTGATATTACTTAGAAAATGCTGACGCCCAAGCCGCTTTCCACCAGAGGTGAGCCTTTTCCGCAAAGGACTATGATAAAGCTGTATGGCTCCTAGTGCCCCGTGTTGATAGTAACGTCTTGTTTCATAGGTCAAAACACTTGATCACAAGCCCCCCATGCTACAGTTACCTCTGTAAGCAGTGACAACGTGACATTGGCCTCGGAAACACTGCTGGCCGACGTGATTGTCGGCGCCGATGGCTGCTCGAGTGTAGTGCAACAAGCGATCATCGGCAAGAATGTTTCCGCTGCAACGCCATATCAATCTTTATTCTACAAGTAAGCATTGCCATTGACTTTGTTCATAAAACTCATTGCTTAACTATCTTAGTACTACCGTCCCAGGAGCACTTATTCCGCTGAGCGTCTGTCTGCAACTGACATGGTTACGATGCTCGGTGACCTCCTAGAACGCGGTTAGTTGGCATTGGAAATTCATGGCGACTATCATTTACCGTGCTACCAGAAACCAAGTTTCATGTCAAACCTCTACCTCATGCACGTATACCAATCGTCAAGCTCTCCTTAGATCCATCTCCTGGACTCCCACATGGTATCACTTGCGATATCGGATTTGAGAATAGACTCGCCCTGGAGAATACAAGGCTGCTTATGTGCTACGCTATGATCGATCCCACGCGTGTGCGGACACTAGTTCTCTTCCGTGAGTTTAATTGCGGATTATCAACATTCTTCGATGATTCAACGGCTCTGTGATAGTCAAAGTATGGAGCAAGCAGAGGTAGGGATCTTTCTCCACCAATGATAGTACTATTGTGACATTCCCTGTCCCAACCACTGGAACGCAAGGCGTGTCCGAACCACACATGGCATACCAATACGGCGAGGATGGGGATACGATCGCTATTTTCGAGAAGATGGATAACCAGCTGGTCCCAAGGACCAGGTTACACGGGTCTGAACCAGATTCGCGGCATGATGCATGGGCAGCAAGCCGGCGAGGGAGGTGATGCGTTATCGCCAATGACCCTTCGAACCATATCCTCTTTTCAAATCGGAGTGCCGCGAAAGCTGACAAGACATGGTCCAAAGGCTACACGAGAAAGGGGGCTGCATTGCACGGTGCAAGACGATATGACGAGGCTGTCGAACGCGTTCAAGTGAGTAATTATTGGTACAATTGTGTGCAGACATTCTCTTATACATACGGCTCTCCCTACAACAGCCGCTTCTATTCCTGCCTCCCCAACATCCTCAACAACCAATATCGCCACCTCGATCTCCACAGCATCCGACCTCCCCCTTCCTCTCCTCTCTCCCTTGCTCTTTCCCCTCTTTCCCCTCCTCTCTCCCTTACTCTCTCCCTTGATCTTTCTCCTCTCCTCTCCTCTCCTCTCTCCCCTCCAAGTCTCTGTCCTGCGGCTTGTCTTTCGTCTCTGTGCTGTCGCTCAATCATCCGTTGCTCTCGTAAGTATTGCGCGTGAACAACACTGCAGTACAACTAACAATTGCTTTAGATTTTGATCAAACATTCATCGGACCACGTACGTTATCTTGCGGACCCATAGGTACTTGAGTTGTGATGCGTCAGTTGACGATGATTGTAGATCCTGTAGTATACGTGGATTGCTATGATATCGATAGCTTGTTGGCCGTAGATCAAGGTGATAATCTATTTTAGTAACTTATTCTCGGCTGGGTGCTCTCTTTAGTCGCCGACGGGCGTCTTAGACTTAGTAAATTCTAGCCTCACTGGTCACGCGACTCAGACGCACGGCATGTTCCACGTTCTTTGCACCCACCCACCACTCCTCTCTCAGACTCTGGACGCTTCCCATTACTTCTTATCGTCGTTCACCAAGCCGGTCTCCCATGCGACCCTTAACTCACATGAAGCAGGCATCTGGTGCAAACACCCCTTCGTCTGGCAATACCCCCTCACCCTCTCATGTGAGGCTGCAGTCTATGCTTGCCTTTCCAATGCTTAAAGGTACGCAGGGCATCCTGATCGGTACCCTCCCGCCCATCACAGCTCACCTTGAAACCTTTCAGGATCAGACGCATGTGCTGGGCTGAAAAGCCTGTGGGCTTCAGATAGAGCGCAAGATGCGTCAGTATCTGGAGTGGGAGCTCAATGTGGATCCAGTGACGCTTAGGGAGTTCGAGGACATGGTCAAGAAGGATTTCGTAGGTCAAGGACCTTACCCAACTTACATTCTTCCCTCATCATCTAAGACAACCCCTCCTCCTACCACAGATCCCTTCCCGCTTCCTCCAACCACTTTGGCACCTACGCCTACATATGGCCATCGTTATCCTTCACCGCCAAAGCCTGATTTCCCTCCGCCAACTCTTCCTACATCACACCACCCACATCACCAGACACGCCGTCACCAAGTTATTTAACCTCAACATCTCCAGCATCAACAGCATCTCCTCCAACACCCCAAGGTATGGAGGACTGTACGACTCGCATCGTTTCAGCTTCGTCTTCACCAGGTATCCCAAAATTCCATCCGCCCAACTCTTCCTACATCACACCACCCACATCACTGGACACGCCATTACCAAGTTATTCAACATCAACGTCTCCAGCATCAACGGTATCTCCTCCAACACCCCCAGGTATGGGACTCACATCATTTCAGCTTCGTCTTCACCGGGTATCCCAAAATTCCCTCCGCCCAACTCTTCCTACATCACACCACCCACATCATCCGACACGCCGTTACCAAGTTATTCAGACTGTCTGTAGTACATTCTCGTCATGCGCAATACATCTGTTCTCATCCTCTCTCACCACAGAGACATTGTGTATATCATTTAAGCACAATATTATATATATTATTATTATTATTATTATTCTACTAAGCTCCGCTCGCGGCTAAAGCCGGCCATGAGCCGGAGCCGCGGCAACACTACCTCCAAGTGTCCGCCGTAGCCTGCTGTAGTCTGCTGTAGCCCGCTGTAGATCTATATAGTCTGAGTCACGGCTACATCAGGTACATAGAACTATGGTAGCTATGTAGTGCTACATAGCTCTCACCAGGGCTCCCACAAAATTTGTTTTTTCCTGATGCCGCCTGCACTATCACCTGTGATAGTGATATTATTGGCGGCAAAGCCTTTCAAGAGAAGGTGATTGTATAGATTCTGTAACACCTCTGAAATGTTCTTGGTGACCGTCGTGAGTCTGTGCGAAGGAACTGCGATGATGGATCCTTATCCGCCAAATTTCTTCCCGAATGCGCGAAGCATGCAAGAGAAGAATGATAACCTCTACTCCGCTGGCTGTCCAAGGATGTTACCACCTCCATGTGCATGGAGTATAACTTTGGCGTCATTCGCAGCAGCAGAGGATGCATTTTTTGCATAAAAGAAGACAGGAAAATGGATTCGAAAGCAATTCACTTGTTCATGGGACAGAAACAGACCGTAAAACCTTGCCATCCAGTAAGTACACTCTGCGCTATTGTACATTCGAACTATTATATACCACTGCAAGTACAAACGAAGCCTACTTCGAATTCATCATCGCTCGAAGATGTCCTTCTCTCGCTGCATTCACACTTTCAAACGAGCAATGAAATGGTTCAGGGTGACTTCGGCAGAATCAGCTACAAGTTCTTGAATATATACTAGGTCACTCACATCACCAAGTTGCCAGTGAACTCCGGCTTCACTTCAATTATGTCCCCATTTGAGTCTTTGGCATGATCGATGCGCAAGACGGCGAGTATGGCAGCTACTGCCGTCCATAGACTGTTCTCTGCAAACCAACGACCTGCCAAGGGCATTTGTAAGCCTTAACACTGCTAGATGAACCACAAATCAGCCTACCAGGACATATACGCCTGCAAGGGTCAGTGAGTGATTGAAAATGACAGTAAGTGTTAAATATTCACCTGGCATGACCAAAGGCAAAATGATTGACGAAAGGGTCCTTCAGCTTCCCGTCAACTGTCAGGTGGCGACTAGGATCGAAGCGTGATGCATCGGGAAACATGTCTTCATCCCGAGACAGTGCCCTGAGTCATGCTCAGCCCAAGCCGCCATTACATGGACTCTACCGTGACATACCACTGATTAACCATTACTATCGCACCTGATAGAACTACGGATGAGTCAACGGCAACCTCAATTCATGCGACTGCGAACCTTTGGGTATAAAGTACCCGCCATAAACATCATCATTTGATGTCGCATGCGGAATTCCTGTGCCAGGGGGTCAATTATCCAGAGTTGTATTTGTGCAGACTGACCTAGGGGGGCGACAGGATACCATCTCAGGACCTCGAGGAGAATGGCATCAAGGTAGGGCAGCGACGCCCTATCATCAAGACATGGCATTTGATCATGCCTCACGACTTGATCAATATCTGCACGAGCCCGGGCTTGAACGTCAGGATAGAGCACCATGGCCAGCAGAAATACATGCAATGCGGTTGCAGTCTGCTAGACATCGAAGTAAGAATCAGCACTGCTTAAGTAGCAACTCACGGTCTCCATGCCAGCTAGTTAGATGACCGTAATTGGGTCAATGGATGAATTCTGTCTCTGTGGGAAAAAAAAATCTTACTCATGTATCCCGTTAATGCAACAGCCTTCATCATGTCTTCATCAGCGTCGTCGTGAGCTTGACTGAGAAAGTCGGCGACCAATGAGTGTAAAGCAGCACCATCTGCCTTCGCACAAACAAATTAGAGGAAATTTCCGTCCGCAACTCTGCGCAAACGTACTATCTGTGCCTTCACTTGATCAAAGGGCTCGTTCAAAAGCTGTTGAGCTAATTCTCTACTGCGTCCCATCAGGGCAAATGCTCCGCCGAAGCACCAAAACGGTAACTTTTCCACTGCAGCCTCATGCTGAATGTTGAAGGTTATGTCGTTGACAGAGGCACTCACGAAAAGGAAAGACTGTGAACATAGCAGCCTTATCGGGGGAAATAATTCGTTCGCCAATATTAATGAGTTCGCGTGCGCGGGCAAGAAATGGGTCTTCATGTCCATGAGAAACGTATCCGTATGTCACGGCCATTATTAGGGATGCTGTGTATCTGCCACAAGGATTGATTGTCAACTGGATTATACATCACAACGACACCACTAAATTAGGTACGGACGCTTCAGTCTGTTGCCGCAGGTCACTAGTGGCATTCAAGAGATTGAGGACTAGATCGATTGCGTGGCGAGAATACATTTCGTGGTATGAGACCGAGACTTCGGGTTTGAGAACTTGATGGAAGATTTTGCGATGTCGCCGTAAAGTCTCGCCATACGGAAGGAAGACAGTGTTGAAAGCCAGTCCAGTTCTGCATTGTCAGTGGAGAAGAATAAATTGAATGAAAATCGACAATGCATACAATTCGTTGGTGCGAATAATGGGGCGAGAAGAGTAATTCGCAGAACGTTTGTCCAGCAACTCTCGCGCGATGGTTTCGGAGTTTATGATGATCAAGTCGATCCCAAGCATACGGGAGTGAATGATTTTTCCTATTATTAGGTATGAGATTGAAGTAAAGAGCTTGGAAGAGACTGCTACCAACCATGCACCTTTCCCCACGCGGTATATGTGAGCCAAGGTCGTTTATGATCCAGTTGCAGCACATTACCCAAGATTGGTAACGGAGGAGGGCCAGGCGGTAGAGGTAAAGGGTAGACACGTCTGCGAGTCAGACGCAAAGCGACAACCAGTGCAACAACACACGGTATACCTAAAGCGAAGAACATGGGGAGACGCCGAGAGATATATCTATCTGTTTACCTATTTATCACCTTCGTGATTCACTCACTTGCATAAACACTGTCACACTGCCCACTTCTGACTGCAGCAGTCTCCGATTCCCGACTTCTCCGTTGATGGATGACATCACAGACAAATGGCCTATATTCCAACTGATTGTGAAGACGATTTTGTTCGCATCAATAGGGAGTTGTAGAGCTCACGCTACAGTGACCCTGGCCGCCAAGTATCAGCCCATAATTGTGGCTGAACGTTGAACCCTGTGAAAATTGTAATGGCTGCCAAGGGCTGCTAGTCCTTGCCTTGTTAGTCTCGTCACCAAATTATGGAATGTAGCTTCTCCTCGTCATGGTCACGAGTCTATTACGTTGGCATATTGACTGGTGGCACGTGCTAATCTCATATATTGTCAATGCATGACGGTCTTCAACGTTGAGCTCGTACTACAGATGCCCATGTCTTGAACATTTATTAAATCATGGATGGATCCTTCAAAGTCTGTCTTGAGTAATCATGGCTAACTGGCACCAGAACAGCTTAGAGCGGTGTATTATCACACCTTGACATTCACTCATGGACAGTTTAACATTAACTTGCGATCGTGGACTGGCCAAAGTTACAAGTGATTACTCATCAGTGAACTGATGAACATATTAAAAGGCCATAGTTGACTATATATGGTTAAAAATCGCAACAATCTCCATAAAGGTGGCGGTGGTGGTTACATAGAGATGTTTGAGCTTACATAGGAACAATGCATTTTCGAGCTGGTCAACAAAGTCCACCTACGCCGAATGTACCATCCTCTACTTGAATTATCATGCAAGAGAAAGGTGTAACCCAAGCCAACAAAGTGAAACACAGGTCCATAAGTGTCGAGATACCACAAAAGTCGCCACCACCCGTTGGCATTAAATTCTACTATCACGCTACATTTGAGTGAACAAAATTGTCTGGTGCCAAAGCTGCAGCTCTTCTTACTGATCGCATTCACACGGAGTTCTGCGTCTAGCTAACATCTCCTCCATCACTGATATATTTTGTCACCGGTGTACTTCCGGTGCTGCTTCTAATAGTGTAGTCAACGTATAAACACCGGGAATTGACGATAATCTCGTTTGTGATATCCAATTTTCACCGCCAGGGCGTGGGTTAATCTTGATAAGCTTCAGGTCTAGTCTGCCGAATTGAACAAAATATTGCCATGCTGCTGAATCCTCTACTACAAATTACGAAAGTTGCACATTCCTCATCAAAACATTATTCTGCAAGTTTCACGACAAATGGTGCATTTGGTTGGTGCAGGAACAGTGGAAGGTATTACCACATCAAAATATATGTCACTTGATGTGACAGTCACCAAAGAAGATACTTGGTTTGAATATCTGTGATTCATTGATCAGCATCGGAAAGTCATTCAAGATGTCACGTGTCGGAGGGACTAGTGAGTGTGTTTTAAATATGAAGGGCTACATCTAGTTCAGAAACTTTGTTAACTCGGTTGTGAAAACTGATGTAATGCGCTACTGTGACACTGATACGTACTTCATGCAATTGATACGAGAGCAGCCTGTGTTGAAGACGCGGCAGATATTAAACCCCAGGTCCAAGACTATCAATGTGGCGCTAATTCTAAACAGGAGCGGGAAAATCTTTAGTCAGGAAGCCTGGCAACAAACAACTTGAAGGTGCGTGGTTCTGGAATTGCGTTCCCAAAGCAAGTCAGTTTATTATGATCAGCCTCAGCAGAGTCAGCATGGACAAGTAATGGCGACAAAAATGATTCGTCTGTTCTCATGAGAGGAACTTTGTAGGTTAACTGTACTGTCTATTTAAATGTGTTTTGATGTTCCTATGTCCGCTACAGCTCCATCACGGAACTAATGTGCCCTGACGTCTGGGACTGTCAACTAATACTGTTGACTTGGAGATTGCAGGCGACTTCCTCCACCAGGGTATTTCTGCTAGTCAGTTTTGCATGTCTGTTGTCGCCATCATAGATACAGTCGGTTACATAGATATGATCCCTATGACTTGTCTAGATTGGAACAAAGAACACGTTCGGTAGTGGATGGCATGCTGAACACTACCTACAATTGTCTGTGATATTCACCCATGATACTCAGTATTTATAGTGGCGGAATGTGATATATGATTGCATCATTATTGTACAAGGTATATACGACGGCGAAAGGGAAAATGAGGATCGAATTATTCCGAGTCAAAAGCGGCATCCTCCAGCGCCCTTCTCTGTTGGGCGAGTGCAGTAACAGACATATGAGATACAACCTCTGCAGTCAGGTCCTGGCGATGGTTGTTTCCAAAAACTTTCCTAAATAATAATGTCAGATATCTCTTATGTACGCCGCAAGAAAGAAAATACCTGGTCCACCATTCGAGAAGTTGGTTCACTCTACGTTGTGCAACAGGTCCTGGGACATCTTCGAAAAAGTCTACCACGTTGTTCCAGAATGTTTCATAGTCGAAGTCGCCATCAATAGTGCGCCAAGATGAGATGCTGGACAACGCAAAACGAACCTGCCAGAAAATATGACACGTCAGGCTTTGACGAGGGTAACGATCTCTACTCACTTGACATACTACGTAGGCGATGGAGCGAGGAGTGACCTTCCTCATGTTGATTATGGAGGCCACACAAGTCTTAACTTTCGCCTGATTTAATTGTCGTCGGGCACGTCTGTTGTTTTCGAGGATGTCAGCTCCGTCACCGTCGCCATCAGCCCCTCTTGCAGAAGAGGGAGATGTAAATGTAGCCTTGAAAGCCTAACCCGGTAACGGTGAGTATGATGACCACTACCACCTAGGCGACTGACCTGAACCAGAATCTTTGACTTGAAAAGGCCTTGCTCGAGATTTTCATAATTGACTGTGTATTTCTCGTACAAGAATAGCGGCCAAGAATTTTCCAATACGATATAATCCGCTGTTCTGTCGCGGATGCCAGCCTTCACTCTGTCTAATCATCAGGGTCATGTAATAGCAGACGAAGGTCAATACTCACTTGTTATCACCCCAGTCCCACTCCGAAGGGCAGAGTAACTTCCCGCAAATGTCGTGCACAAAGCCGCGCATCTGCTTATCATCAGACTTCAGCAGAAAAGCTGGTCGAAAATCCTGATTGACCCAGGAAGCAACGAGGTCCTTGAGAGTAGATGTATCGTCACCACGGGCCGCATCCGCGCCTCTTTTGAGCTATAGTCTCATTAGCATGCAGGGCAAAAGACTTGGGAGCTGAAAATGGAACAGACCTGTCTCAGCATATCTTGAGATTCGTCGACATCAAGCTGTCCAAGTTTTGCATACAGCCATGGCAGAACCTGCGCAAGTACAATGTAACCACGCTGCAAGCGATCTTGTCTGAACAATGGAAATGGGCTAGTGATTACGGAATAGAAAGGCAAATGGCTTACTCTGTGGTGCTGTCCTCCGAGCTCTCCTCGTACCTACAGTCATTTTCAGCGATCAAGTCTTCCAAGCTAGTGTAAAGGACGACCATGCGACGAATCGCTCTGCCTTGAGCGATATAGTAGGTTGTCTTTCTTTGAGAATCGGTTAGCAATAAGCACGGAGCGAGCGAAGTGGTACGTGTCAAACCTCTGCTTGATTCCTCTTTCTTGCCTCATGGTTTGCAGCTCCTCTTCCAACGCAGCGATGCGATGCTTTGCCCTTGCCTCTGTAGAGGTAGGGACTACCCCAGAGAGGTCTGGAATTGAGAGGCCTTGCAGCCCAATCTGATGGTCAGCCTCTGGTGCAGACATGGTGGAAGTGAGGGAGGTCAAGATAGGTGAAGTGAAGAATAGAGAGCGACAGTGAAGGTACTAAAAAGAATGTACGGGAGACTCGGAAACTTACCTAGGCCACTATATACTCGCTCGCTAAACGTTGAGACTTATAGGGAATGCCTAATGTGGATATGACGGGGAGTACGACTGCAATTTGTTTCTAAGCGAGTTTCGTTCCCCGAATTATGGTACATAACGTACTAGTGTGTTCAGATGGCTCAATCAACTTGAAGAGAGGTCGAATGAGTCCTTATGACGATTAATTTTGGGTCAGCGACCGTGACTGGGTAGCAGTAGCATGGGCGCATAGTAGATGTGAAAGAATCATGGCCCCTCTACAAGTGACTTCAGCACGAATTACAGTTCCTGGAGTTACATTACTTGATATCCCAACTCCCATCACATACTACGGTCGACATTACCTTGTTGTCGCCTCAAGGCTGACAGACCGTCACACCCGAGTTCAAGATCAACGAGGAATCTAGACAAACGCCAGTTCCATATACCAGAAATAACAACTGCAGTCAGAGTCAGCAGATCGGTCTAGAATCCATGATAAGCAGGCACATACCGTCCAAGTCATGCCTCCAGCAAATGAAAGCGCAAATCTAACAAGTTATGGCGGTCCATCTACACAAGGGTTTCAGGCAGTGGAAACACTAGGTGCAACGACTCACGATGTTCATAATGTAAACCAGAACTAACTTGAAGAAGGCAATTCGAAGGTCCAACTTATGGAGAAGCGTCTTCTCCAAGATTGGTCTGTCGATGTCGTCTAGGGGAAGACTTGGACCGTTATCTGCTGCAGGTGACATCATGGTGAGATCTGCAGTCAACGTCAACCGAACCAAGACGAGAGTCGATGTCTGCTAGTGCTAGACTGCGAAGTGCTAGAAAGAAACCAAAGTGACAGTGACTCGGAGAGAAGGCATCTCCCTGAACCCTCCGTTAGACAAGGCAGTAGAAACTTGGATAAAAACATACCGGATGGCAGCACGACCTAAAGAGTAGACACATTAGGAATCGGATGATACGAGAAGGAAATTATGTGCCTCAATCCTGTAGTTCAACGCTTGGTATTTCAGTTCTCTCTCACATATTTCTATCGCACGCTTTTCGAAGCTGCGCTCTCATGACACGAACTGCAAATCGATGAGGGAGGGTTTCCAAAGAAAAAAAGAGCAAAGGATCGTTACCTTCATCATGCAGATGCCACCCAGCATCTGTCAGACGTATCGGGTAAGGCCTGAACACGGCAGTTCTCTCGGCAGAAAGAAGATGCCAGGCAACATCTAAAAGTTCTTGCGTGCGGGCAAGGAATGAGTCTTGGGTTCCGCGAGCAGGGTGTCCATATGTGACGACCATGATCAGTGATGCTGTGTATCTGGGACAATTGTGTGATTATCAAATGGATCAGATGTTACAATGTCACTGAATTAGGGACGTACGCTTGAACAGGTTTCTGCAGGTCACCGGTGGCCTCCAAGAGATCGAAGACTAGTTCATTTGCGTGGCGAGAGTACATCCCGTGGTGTGAAACAAGAGTCTTCGGCCCTCAGGACTTGATGGAAGATCTTGCGATGTTGTCGCAAAGGCTCGGCATATGGAAAGAGTACAGTTTTGAAACCCAGTCCAGCACTGTCTCATCAGCTGATCCGAGTCAGGAGTAAGCTGGATGAAAATAAGACATACATTTCATTGGTGCAAATGACGAGGCGATCCAAGTAGATTCCAGACCACGCACTGGTATATGTAAGCCAAGGTCGTTCAACTTGGTGTCCAATTGTAGTGCTTTACCCAGAAATAGTAAACAATGAGGGATAGGCGGCGACAGAGGTAAAGGGTCGATGTGTCTGCGATTCAGGCGCAAAGAGAAATAATTCACGAGGTCGCTGCAGCGAGAATATAACCGACTACGACACGACCAACTACTACGAGCCAGGACTCCTACTACTGCACCAGGACCTCTGGCACTCCTGACCTGAACTGCCAGAGCGCCCCGCTCCCGGGCCAGCGGAGTGCATGGGGAGGGAGTATTATTGAAAATGAGATGTTCGTTCGCCTTATAAGTTATAACTTTGAGGTCCGAGTCGTTGTAAGTCAGGTAAAGTGTCATTTCACAAGGTAATTACCTCGTTCATGAGTGAGACCTGTTCGTCCGTGGTTTTCATCAAGTTGTCCTGTGTGCTGATGACTACTTTAGCTGCTGGGTTCAAATAGCAAGAAATAACAGATGACGGCAATACCAATGAGACATGTTGGGATTGGCTGTACAACTTGGAACACTTGAGAAGTTTTGCATACCCAGGCCGTACCGGTCAACGTGCTCAGTGAGTTTATTCATAGACCAGCTGATATTTTTGCGATATCAATTCAGATCAGTGAGGTAAAGAGTCAAAGAACGAGGAGCTGTCCCGCGCACGGATGTTCTTCCTAATGCAAGGACTACTAGAGCGACTTGCTGATGGATGGGAGCTTGCGAGATAGGGGATCTGACATGACGCCGCGACTGTGATGGGCGCTCAAGGATATGTTCATCATGCATCGAGAACGTGATGCATTCTGTCAACTTGAACTATTCCCAATAGTGCTGGAAGACCGGTTAGGTGAAAACTTGAACAATGCGAGAAAGAATCACGAAATGCTTAAGATAAAGCTTGAGATCATTGTTCATTTGTCACGGTAAAGCTCCAGTTTGTTGGAAAGCGAGCCAAATGGTAGTACAACTAGTAATTGATGGTATCTGCAGTTGCGGCGGAATGCTATGTAAAATTCAAGATGTGAGAAACGTAGGAGTAGTACAAATGAAGTTTTCAACCCGGTGTTTTCAACAATCCACCAGAAGCGGTGCTAATCATGATCAAGGTACTACCTCATAGGCCAGTACGCCGAGTTTTGCCCTTCGTCTTCTTCGACTTGTGCGGGGGAGGCTGGGAGGTGCTCAAGCGCTTGCAGAGGCGCGCACGAGGAATGCAGCGGGAGCGTACACGAGGAGTAGCTGACTCTGAGGAATTATTGTCCGACTCCGAAGGACAATAGGATGGATCGTTGTTCTGCTCTGTGCATTTGGCACCTTTGAACCGCACCTCATGCCAGGCTTCATAGCGTTGATGAGCAGTAAGATCAGCCGTGGTCATGACGAGCTTTGCACCAAGGTTCCAGTTCAGTGGCACTCTAACCTCAGCTTCTTCCAGCGCAGAGAAATCCCAGGTATTATCGAGCATCCTCGAGAAATTGACCATGCTATCCCTAACCTTATTCATCCCCCTTTGGAGCATGGCAGTGACAGCATCCATTTGCAAGACGGGCCCCAACGTCTGTGTAGAGTTTTGTTAGTTGGATGGAACGCCACAACGTCAATCGCAATAACTTACGCCATAAGCCATGAACTGAGGATTGGTATTACGCACGTCAATTCGTTCCTGGTTGTCACCCTTCACCCAAACAAAGTACTCCACGGACTCTAGGTGAGCCCAGTCGTGATCAGCGATCCTGATCGGTTGATTGAACGATCGTGGTGTAGAGCGTAACTGGAGAAAATCATGAAGAGAAAGTGGTTCGGGGTTGTCGGTACCGTTACGTAGAAGCATCGACGCGGTTGAGATGTCTTGAGGGGATTCATAGGATATAGCTTCGTGTACTAGTACTATAATCGCCAAGACGGCCTCCGGATGTGCAAATATCTCATTCTCCACTTTATCGAAGACATGCGCCCTGTTCTGAGAGACGGCACACTCTCCTACACTCGGAACTATCACCACTTGTGGAGCTCCGTCTACTGCAGTGAGTGTCATCGTTAGATCAGGCGTGACGAGTTGGTCTGTTAGCTTCAAAGGGTAGTTCATATGAAGGATGGGGGAGATGAGCTCGCGATCGTAAGGAAGGAAGAGAATGTAGGCAGCTATGACGTCCTTCAAATAATCGAAGGACCTTTTGTGCAAGATACTAGGCATGTCGACGGTAAGTAGACGCTTGTTGTAGCGGTAAGAAAGCCTGGCCAAGATTAGCATTGCTCAAAACAGATAGATTGATTAACTCACCTAGGCTTCGTTAAGATTCGGTCCGTTTCTCCTACAACATGTTCTATCAATTTGAATTCTCGAGGTCCCACGCCGTGAAATTCCTATCATATTTGGTAAGCATATTAGCGCTTGACTCACCGGACTCAGAAGACTTACCATGAGCCTTTGGCTAGGATTTGGCAGAATTAAATATCTCAAGACTTCCCTTGCAACTTCAACCCAATCAGAACATGGTACAAAACACTTCACTTATCATGGGACATACTTGGGGTAAGGAGTTCAGAATGGAAGGACTGGCAGAGAACATCATCACACAAAGGACACGCGCTATTGCCAGGGACAACTTCAGCTGAATGATTATCTCGTACCCGCTTCTCCAGTGGTAGCGATCTTTTGATGCATGTACCATTATGAGCACCATTTTTCAAGGGTGGACGTAGGGGTGGGGGTGCTTGTTTGATTACATTGGGCTTCTTCCATTCAGCAAGCACAGGTGCTGCCTCTGAAGTGATAGATATGGTTCTGGTTTTGCAGTGCCTGAATGACTTTGCACCAAAAGAGCTGTAATAAGAAACCTTGTCAGCTCGAGCTACTGCAGTAGGCATGATGTGGGATGCTGGGTGGTGAGCACTGAGTGTTGGCTTGTATGTGGCGCGGTGAAGTCAGGCGTGGAAGTTCCAGAAGAGATAACCAAAACTAAATGATATCGATCGGTCGGAAATCGGATACGGCAAGTGCCATTACGCACAAGTGGTCACATGACTGAACACGACATCTTGACCTTAAATCTAATTTCAGGACCTCAGGCTAGCATCATGATAGGTACTGGTTTAGCATATTGAAATGTCTGTCTGCTCGGCGATCATACAGGGCCACCGGGTTTGATACACACTCCTCCTTTCTACTCCTTTATCTATTTTGTTCTGGTATTCGCTGTCTGCATTTTTTGTACAAATATAGCTAGAATCTATTGCCAATTTCCAGTGATTATATAGTGACTACACTCTCAGTAAAAGAAGCACTGGTGACAAAATATCATATCAGTGATGAGGCTGGAGGGCTGTTTATGTATTAGTACTTGTCCAAACAACCACATTGGCATTCCCCAATTTGGACGGGCTCAAAACTTTGATTGAATGGTACTTGATTGAAGCTCCGAGAAGACTCCGATGTAATTAACAAGTTCCCTGATACTGAGCGCAGAACGACTATGCAACATTAGCCTGAGTAGTACTAGTAGTGGATGAGCAATGCAAGCTAATCGTCCGAATCCAGGCAACTAGTCCAACTGGCCCAAAGATGTTTGTGGGCGAGGTCCCACTTTGCATCAAGCTCCTTTACCGACTCATCATCCTCTAGCTCTATCATATTAGGAACAGCGGCTTGACTGCCGCAGTGACTTGTATCTGGCACAGACTCCAAGGCTACGGTATGTATGACTGGAGATGGTGGCTCGGATAACGGTGCGAGCAGGAGTTGGGGAGATCCTGGAAGTGATAGAGGCATTGGCAGAAGTCGGGGAGACGTTGGTGGTGATGGAGGTGGTGATGGTTGGGGAAGTGGTGATTGAGGTGGTGGTGGTGAGTCTGATGGTTGCGGCAAGAGGGGTGGTTGGGTGGAGTCTGGGGATGGTACGGGTGGAAGGTAGTGGCGGAAAGAGCCAGTGTCATTGGAGCTGCCCATGTAGGCACCCTTACTGAATTCTTGTCTCTTGTGCCTCTGGGTCTTCAATTGATGTGACGCCTTCAGGTGGCCAACTTCGATGAAGGTCAGACCAAGGCGGCGCTCTAGTTGAAGCGGTGCAGGTTCAGCTTTTGGTTGATGGAGTATTAAATTGGCTGAAAAACGTACCTGGAGGCATGGCTCCAACTCGAAGGCAGCTACAACGACTTGAAAGACCTCAAATCCAGATGATAACAGTAATATAAATGAACTGTTAAGAGGAGCACCGTCACGATGCCAGTGAATTGAACGCCTTGAGGACATTTATACCTGTCTAACATCAGTCACGGTACAAATTACATATTATCTTTGCCGGCCTAAACCTTGCATCACCCTATTTAAATTCAATAATGATAAGCTGTATCATATTTTGAGGGTTTTCTGCGCCTTTGAGGTCATTGTGACTGAACAGATCTTGCTTACCTGCCAAATGGGCTCTAGCGGCTGGTGCGCATGTGGTGGATACAGCCAAGGGAGTATACCAAGAGCTGACTTGAGGTCAGTAGCCACTCAAGCTGGCGTGACGCGCTCAGTGATTAACTCGGCGCACAGGTCACAGGTCACACAAGGTTGATGGTCAGACCGTTTCATAAAATCTGGGCTTGCCGCTATGGGCTACATGACAAGGCATGGCCGCAAGTATGATCAAGGATGGTACAGGACATATGAAAGTCAGTGAATGACACTTGGAGGGGTGGAAGAATGTAAGTGAGGTGAGACTCGGCTGAGGCCCGGGGACCTGGAGTCCGAGTCATGACTCGGATATCTTGAATGTACAAGCTTAGCATCATGGTTAGTGGCGCCGTTGAGGGCTTGCTTGTCGAGGCAGCAGGTGCGGTTTACTACATAGTAGAATGTACTTATTTGAGAGTGTTGATGCGTCAAGTTCAGCAGCGCTAACAAAGGCTTGCTTGGTAAGTTAGAGTGGAACATGATTTTCGTGCCTAGTCAAGTTATGGGCACGCGGTCCGCGTTTACCGGGCACTATGTGAGCGCTATTTTCCCACGCCATGGATATGCTTTTGAAGCACCATCATCAAGTTTAACTTTGAATCTATTCATCTCCGCAATATTCTTTCGATCCACCAGGGAGACTGTTGCTAGTCTTGACAGTGAATTCTGCGAGACTTAGTGCTTCGGAGATTGGTGTAAACAGGTCAGACTGCCGCCCGCGCATATCCAGTATATCATATCTACTGATTGTGAAAACTCAGGTAAGCCCGGGCCAGCGTGCTTACAATTGGTTCGCGAAAGGAAGGTCAAGCAGAGATACTTTCCACTCAAACATTATGATATGAAGTTGCCTTTCTCATGAGTTGGAAAATACAGCACACTCTACCCCTGCGCAGACCTGAAATCGTATCGATTCAAACGTATGATCACTTCACTGCGTCCCCCCAGAATAGACGCTCACGATCCATTACATAAAGTGTAGGTGGCGGAAATTCTGCTTATGCAAGCTGCTACACTGACCACGTCATGAGAAGGACGCGACCCCGGCCAGCAGCAGCGACGTAATTCATGCTATCAACTGCATTGTAAGTGGAGATTTAAAACACCGAATGCTCCGATCAAAATCTCATTAAATATTTAAATAAGTGTTCATTGAACTATAAGCTTCTACTTACTATTAGACTTACCAGAATGTCATCATCATCCACGCCATCATTATTACCCCAAAGCACCCGCTCTCTTCACGCTAGCACAAACGACCTCCCTGAACTCCATGTTCAACTTTCAAATATCGACAGTGGGGAGCAAAAACAAGAGATGCAGACATATATGGTAGGAGAATCTCGTGGTTTCGCTTAGCGGCCACCACTGAGTTTTTGTCAGATGGCACTTGATGGAATCGACATAGAAGATGATGAGCAGGATACTCTATTTACCAAATACAGCATCGACAGTGTATACTCAAGCTATCTCGCGGCACAGAGTCGTGTCTGCCAGTACACTCAACTCCTGTTACTCCTGAAGCGTGAGGAAGATGCATGGGCGCAGAGAGTTACGAAGGCAAACTGTCTAATGCCGGAATACAAACCTATGGGATGGGTGGCATAGGGGTTAATTGAGGACGGCTACATATTTCTGTGACTTCTAATTTTTCTAGCCTTTGTTTTATTTTATCGATTCGCTCGTCTTGTTCATAGGATATGGTGTGTCACCTGAAGTACAGTACTATCTATATCCCACTGTCGACTATGCCTCGGATTGGAAAATGCATGTTTTGTATCACAACCTCCCTCTACCCAAGCATCGAGTCATAGCAAACTGACAACGTACTTTGCAGTATGTCACAGGCTTACCTATGATGATATATATGGCAATGCCTAACGAGGAGACGCGGTGTCACAGTGAGTATACGATATCATATATTATAACGGATAGGTACCACGGACTCGTATGATCACGACTTCCGAGTCAGTAGAAGGGTAATGCGTATTTCGCGACCACCTTGTATTCTGTTTGTTATCTTCATCCTGTCAATGGTGGTGTCCTGTGGTGCATCGCGTTGCTCTTGGGAGAGAGATACAGATTTTCGTGGGCTTAGCAGGCATCGCTCTACCTGCAGGCATTACCGCAAGGAAAGCACAATAGCTACCGAGAGAAGACGGAGCCGGGCGCAGCAGTCCGTTCAAACTTTGCAAAGGTCCTTACAGCTCACGACCAGTACTAGTAGTGCTCCTAGGGTAAGTCGCTGACCTCGTAAGTTGCTCCAACATCCTCACATCGCTTACTACATATCTTCCAACCCGTAGCTCGGACCAATCCGATTTACTAGTAAGAGCGGTTGCTTGAAACCTATAGCCCGTTGTGAACCTAGGGTGTTTGGCACCCTACATCAGCCTACTAGTATCAACCCAGCTAACATCGCTCGTGCTAGTACGCCGACTTATTCATCGGTCTTCGACTCCGGCGTCTTGGATGTCGCAATGGATGATGTTGATGAGCGAGATCATGACGCTCTAGGTGTGCATCCTCCTATTACTTTGTATCTGTTATCATAGCGCTCGTTAATAACCAGCAGTCACAGGTCAATGCACTGCTCAATGCAGGATTAGGCCAGTTCCAAGAGATTTCCACGATCTTCTACCCCCCGATGAAGACACCAACCCCTCCGATTTTCTTAGAAATGGACTGTCTTCTGTGACAGAGACTCAGAGCGCACCTCACGGGAGGATTCGAAGAGTCCTTTTGACTCTGCACGATTCTCTTCAAACCGCTTTCAATACAATTGGACTCTGTCGACAATACCCTAGGCGCCCCTCATTTGAGCCTGATAAATATATTTCTTCTTCACTACTGGCTACTTCAAGTCCTACAACTGCCGACGCCCAGGGACCCGAAGCATCTCCCAAGCCACCGCATCCCTTCCCGAACATGACTGTATACTGCCTTATGATGTGGATGAACTCCGGCAGTCATCATAAATCGGAGGCTGAAGTATCACGCCTTGTTAAAGACGTGATTCAAGCGGAGGACTTCAATCAGAGGGACCTAGATGGGTTTTCGGTCAGGAAGAGCTTGCGCACTTTGGACAATAGCGGAGGAAAGGGCACTGTCACCTTTCCGGACGACTGGTTAGAGACAGGTATCACCCTTGACATACCTACGAAGTTCAAGGACGAGCCATCCAGGTCGTTTAACATCCCGGGATTTCATTATAGGCCACTCCTAGGAGTGATTCGCTCTGCATTTGCTGACATCCAGGCCAACGCATTCCACCTTATGCCCTTCAAGCGCATGTGGAAGGATCCTCTTGACGGCCATCAGGAACGCGTATTCGACGAGCTGTATACCTCTGACTCCTGGCTAGAAGCCCAGGATGACCTGCAGAGGCAGTTAAGGGAACCAGACTGCTCACTCGAACGCGTCATCGCTGGACTTATGTTCTTTTCTGACGCGACTCATCTCGCAACCTTCGGAACAGCCAAGGCTTGGCCTCTTTATCTCTACTTCGGAAATTTAACCAAGTATGCGCGTTCAGCACCCAAATCTGGTGCATGCCATCTGGTCGGATTTTTACCCTCAGTAGGTTAACAACCTCCAGCGTTGTGCATCTCTCACATTAGATATTTAGCTTCCGGATAGTGTCAAAAACGTCATAAATAGCTTACCTTGGATATCGAAAAGTGGTATGGCGGCCCTTCACACACATTGCCAACGGGATTTGTTTCACACATGTTGGAAACATCTACTAGATACTGATTTCCTTGAAGCATACCGTCATGGTATTGTGCTTCAGTGTCCTGATGGCATATTAAGAAGGGTATTTCCACGCATATTCACCTACTCCGCTGACTATCCAGAAAAGTGCGCTCGTTTTTCTTTGTTTCGTTATTCAAGTACAAATCAAACGTTCCAGGGTTTTGATAGCGACGATAAAGGACATGGGCTCTTGTCCTTGTCCATGCTGTCTCACGCCAAAGCGATTATTTGATCTTATGGGCCTGTTTAAAGATATACAAGGCCGTGTAACTAACCTCAGGACGTACTGTCTGGACGGTGTAGCGAGAGCTCGCAGATTCATCTACGAGTTGGGACATACTGTCGATGGCTCAAAGGTGCGGGCAACGCTTGGAGAAGGGTCATGGGTGCCTACAATAGTGAGTGCCTTTGGAATCAAAATCAAATGCCTTCTTTTGTACCTAATTTTGGGCCAGAATGCGTTCGCCGAAAGACTCAGACCCCTGGGATTCGACACCTTCTCCATGCTCGTCGTTGATTTCATGCATGAATGCGAGCTAGGTACATGGAAAGCGTTGTTCACCCATCTCATACGTCTACTCTATGCACTCCCAGGCGGTGACCGGCTAGTTGCAACTCTTGATTACAGGTTTGTTACTCGACGTTTTCCTTGCGTATTTGAAACTGATGGTATTAAGTGTAGATTTCACCAAGTTCCATCCTATGGCAATGGAGTCATACATAAATTTGCCAATAATACCTCAGAAATGAAAAGGCTCGCAGCAAGAGATTTTGAGGACATTTTGCAGGTTTGTCATCTCTATTCAGTTATCACGTACGTGGTTGACTTCTATCTCAGTGCACTATGCCGGTCTTTGAAGGGCTATTCCCAGAGGACCACGACGTGGTCGTACAATCACTGTTGTATGTGTTTGCCCAATGGCATGCCCTTGCCAAACTAAGGATCCATTCGGAAACAACCTTGTCCGCTTTGGATAAGACCTTCAGGCGCCTCTCTGGTCAGTTACGCAAGTTCCATGATTTTACCTGTGCTTCTTTCACCACCTTAGAGTTGCCGAAAGAGAAGGCTGCTCGCGAGCGCAAGGCTTCTCGTGAACACTCTGGCTCTGATAACCCAGCTATGGGGAGTAGTGGCCAAAAGGCCAAGAATTTTAATCTGAATACTTACAAATTCCACGCCATGGGAGACTATCTACAGTCTATCCGACTTTTTGGGACCATAGACTCCTACACATCACAAATTGTACGTGCTCTGCTACTTACATCTTCGTCTAAATCTGATTTTGGACTAGGGAGAGTTGGCCCATAGGGCGCTGAAAGCGTTCTATCCGCTGACCAATAAACGAGATACCCCAGCGCAACTCACTAGGCATGAGTATCGTCGTCGCGTCCTTCAGCGAGTTGCAAAGGGAGGTTGCGGTTCATATACTAGCCAGGAGGCACCAGTCGACTTGCCTACAGGGCTTCAAGATCACCACTACATAAGGAAACTTAGCTGCAACAATCCATTGGACATTTTTAGGTTCCTTCGAGATCATGAGGGCGATCCGGCTGTAGCGGTAAGCGGTAACGTCCTCACGTGATTCACCTTGCTCATGAGAAGGTACAGGAATTTGTACCGAAACTCAAGGATCATGTGCTGTACCGACTTCGAAAGTTAGATGTCAGCTATTGTGACCACGCGTTCACAGATGACGAGTGGAATTCAGTTATATTTCCAGACAGTAGGCTATACTCCGTGCAAACTATGCAGGTACTTAACACATGTTGCAACATTTGCTCGCCTACCATCATTCACCCCTACAGGTCCATCATACGACTTACGATCTTAGACGGGAGTACGATACTATCAATCCTCGGACTCACTGTGATGTCATGGTATTATCTGGTGAAATAAGACCTCGGCACCCATACTGGTATGCCCGAGTCCTGGGCATTTATTACATGGACGCTTGGCTGAATATTGAAGGTCTGGTCAAGAAGCACCAAATTGAGGTTCTTTTCGTGAGATGGCTGGCACCTTTGAGTGACCATCGATCGGGGATGAGCTGCGCTCGCCTTCCGAAGATCGCATTTGTCGAGGAATCCGACCATGATGCCTTTGGCTTTCTTGACCCTGGCCAGGTCATCCGGGGTGCGCACCTGATCCCAGCCTTTGCTTCTGGCCGTGGAACAACCTCCCTTTGCTATGGAAAGTCATTTGTGCGTCAGTGTGGTGAATTAGATGACTGGGAAGCCTACTGCATTGGCATGTAAGTACAGTATCGCATCCTGTTGTCCTTACTCAAACCATCGACCGCTCAGATTCGTGGACAGAGACATGTTCATGCGGTACACGTACCACGGAATTGGGCATCCAAAGATCTTGTGGGAGATAACGAGGGCTTGTACAGACGAGGTACCCGGGGATGGTCTAACGTCAGAGGGAGTCGAGAATGCTGACTACGGGGACTGGGAGAGCCGTATTCGTATTCCACCCTATGGGGACGAAATGGAGAAGAGTGGTGGCGATGGCGGTGATGATGATGATGATGATGATGATGATGATGATGATGAAGGAGCCAGGGGGGAAGGTGACGATGACGGGGAAGAAGACCCGGAAGCTGATCAGGACCAAGACCAAGATGAAGATGAACTTGAAGATGAAAACGAAGACGAATGGGCGGACAACGCAGAAGACTGGGACACAGAAGATCATGATGATGTGTTTTTCTAATTTATGATCTCAGCACGCGCTCACACTCATAGCATCTTTGTGTGCCCTGTGATTGACCGTTAAAATTAGACTACGCGTTACACAAATAATTACATCATCGAGCCCAATTATACCAACTTGGGTCTTATATATTCGGCAGCTGCACATCGATACGTTAACAACGCACTAGCAAAGGATCCACACGAAGGTCGCATTACGGTCACAGATCCAGTTGGTTGTTTTGGCATAGTTCGAGTCAGTGTTGCAACTCTCAAGAACAACTTTGACATTGTCACGGTAGTATGCCTGGTTCGTGTTTCTCAATATGATCTCTACCGTGATGTTTAGTCACATTGAATATTAGCCAATGCCAACCGAACTTTCTCCTATAAGGTCTTAAATGACACCTTAATTCAAAATATAAATAAGAAGATACAAGAACTTTCCAAATGGTTGAGAGAGTGCGCTGCCATCTCTTGTCTGGTGCTATGGCGGCAAATCACAATTTTGTTATCCAGTCCCATGCTAATTTACATCTGTTTACCAGTGCCAAAGGCACTTCCCACGAAAATGTCTTGAATAAATTTGTAATTCAAAAAATAAATGAAACAGATTGCCAATGCTCAAAATCGTTGGCATAAAGTATGCCACATCATTCATTGGCTGCCTTCAAGAAATGTTACAACACTGTCACGGACTGCTCATGTTAATCTGAATTTGCATGCATAGATAGCGATGTAGCTACAACAAAAATTTCTCACAACATACATGGTTATATTTGGGAGGAGCAGAATTATATACTTCTGTAGCTTCCACGGGTACAATATCAAGGTCTCACGAATTCACTGATGTACCACCTCTCACTTTGATAGTCACTCATGCATCATGGATGGTTTGTCAGATTTACATGTAACCGGTCTTGGTGAAGTGGTTTCCACAATCTATTGCCTTTGGGCTGAAACTTGATGATCAACTTTTTTATTTATTAGAACACACTTTAGTTCAAGATTTGCTCATAGAATTCGGGTTTCCTCAGAGATACTCTCAACTTCCGGCAGTGGTTCGGCTGGCTAAATTACGAATTGCTCAAGCCGCCTTGTAGGTATTCGAGGCTCGAGTTCGCGCCTGGTAACGTGAATCTATGTAGTATATGCTTATAGGCAACATACAATTATATAGTGCGATGATAAATTAGGTCATGATCCCGATCCATGGTACAATCCAAGTTGAATCGAAGCCCTCTGAGTTCGAGTGTACATGTATCGATGATGATACAACGTTTTACACTCTGAATCTCAGGTATGCCATCAGAAGCGCAGAACAACCAGTCACTAAGCGCAAATCGTCAGCGTCCAAGCCCAAAGCCAAGCATTTAAATCTCCACATACCAAATCCAACAAGATACTGCAACGTCGTTGCCTAAACACCCAAGGATTCAGTAAATCCAACCTTTGTGGAAAAGAAATATTCAAAACACACCTTCGATTGCTGAATCGTTGTCCTCAAGTTCGCAATCTCCTGTTCGATTCTCGTATCCACCTCCTTGATTTTGAGTTCCTGCCCGCTGCTCTCATCCCGCATTCGTCCCTTCTCCAAATTAAGATCCAGTCGAACGCCAGCCTGCGTACGCGTGATCTCCTCTCGTAGTCGCTGCTTCAGCTTCTGCATATCTGCAACCAAGCGGTCATTATCAGACTTCAAAGAAGCGAGGTCGTTCTTCTCGATAAGCTGCAGCTCGGATTTCAACTGTGCGAAATCGACTTGTTGGGTGTATTGATGCTGGAATGCAAAGCGAATAATATGACAAATGAGAAATGGGCGGTCGAATTGCCTATTCGTTGAGTCTCGCAGCATCGCCAGTGGGAGTGGTAACGCCCACCTTCTCCTGCTCAGCTTTCGTGACCATGTTGCTTGTCATATTCCGTATGCTCTCGTCGATGACCTCCGCCATGGCACCCATTATACCTTCCGCTTGTGCACGGTTGAGCCCCTCACGCTCGAGTCGCTGTACAAAGTGGTGAGTATCAAAATGAAACTCATGCGCCGTGTGTGATGCATGGAATGGTCGGGCAAAGGCGGATGACTCGGTTCGAGAGAACTTTAGGTTTGATGGACCAGATGCATTGGTACGAAGAAATAACGTAGAGATGGATGATGGAACAGAGCGATTGGCAGGTCTGAATGTTCCTGCACGAAGGGAGTGGCCAAGGCGGGTGGTGGTAGTACTCATAGATAGTGTAAACCCGCGTGGGAAAACTAGTTACACAATTGAAGAGCCGGACCCGAACTCAGCTCAAATTGTTGGACATTGCTCTCCTGCTGGCATCTAATTCGTGTTAAGAAACCCTGAAAAGGCGACCATGTCCACGAGCACAAACTCCCATGCTCATCCACATCCGCATGCTCAAAGCACGAGCCATAATCCCTGGGGCAGCACAAGTGGCACAGGCCCCCTCGGCACGTCTCTCACTGACACCTTTGGGCAGTCCAGGACACATTACCAACCAGGCTACATGATGGTACGTTTGTCCTACTTCCCACTTGCTTAACTTCTCAATGTAATTCACGCAGTCCGTGGCACAACATAATGTAAATGACCATCCACCGTGTCTAAAAACAAGACTGACACATCAGGCGTATAGGTTATGTCCCCTAGCGCACAAAATACAGACGAAATCCCCGTCGTGCAGACAAAGGCAAAAATAAACAAGGGTTTGTCGCGTGGAGCCTCTCATTTTGGTGCTGAGTCGATGTTTGAGAGCTCGAGCACGTACGCTTACCTTTTTATTCTTATATCAGCATGCTAAAGGCAATTTGTTGTAAGGCAAAGGCAAACGTTCACGGACATGGACGCGCCACCGACCAGTTCAGTCAATGATATATTCCGTGAGGGGTCTTCTTTTGGCGAGTCCCAACGGGCAGTTTTACCCCCTTCGCGCGTACGTCCTGTCCTCATTCTGATTTCTTTTAATTGATTACTCTCTCACTCGCAGCCCTTTTCTCTCTCAAACTCTTCCTCTACGTTGAACACCTCCCAGTCTAAAACTCATACCCAGTCAGCTACCCCAAATCAACCGACCTACATCATCGTCTTCGGCTATCCACCAGACAAATATTCCCTCACTGTAGAATATTTCCGCTCGCTTGGCGCGAGCACCGAACCGGAACCTAATACGGAAATTGTGAACGCATTCAGAATCGGATTCCGTGACCCTGGAGAAGCCATGCGTGCGGTCAGGAGAAATGGGGAGGTTTTGGGGGGAACCTGGATGGTTGGCGTTAAATGGGCTGTAAGATTTTTTCTCTCGATGTGGAGCGGCGTATTGACTCCCACAATGCATGAAGGACTCTACTCAGGATCCCCGTGGACCTGATTTCACAGTGTCTACTTCCCCACCACGTGTACAAATCCCGACTTCACAAGTACAAGCGGATGGGAATGCGATGGTAGTGGATGGTGTTGCTACTGTTGGGACGCCGATCAAGCTTGCGCCGTCTGTGGCTGCGTTTCGCAAAGCTCCTGCGCCGGTACCCCAGAAATCTGCGCATGCTATGCCTGTACCGGTCATAAATGCGCAACAGAGCCCTGCGAGGGGCGTGCTTGGGCAGGTTGGGGATCTGTTATTCGGGTGGTAGTGTTATGTGGTGATATTCGTACCCTGGTGCGCTTTTGTTTTCAGACATCTGTAGATGCATAGATATGGATGCGTCTTTGGATTTTGATGGACTTGCAGGGTGTTTTGCCAGACTCAGACTAAATTTGGTGCTACTATTAAGTACAATGGCAGAAATCCGTAAGTGCCCCCACTATGCATGACCGCGATGGATCACTTTGCAACAGAAGGCGTAATGTTATATGCTCATCAACAATTCCTTCAATTGTATACAAAAGCCGCAAGCCTCTCCAACCCATTGTCCGACTGCGGGAAGATGTGAGGAAGCGTCCAACACATGGGTCAAATCCGCATATTCCACAAGTTCAGCTCTCTCGCCTGCCCTTTGGATACCACTGACGACTATCTGTGAGCTCTGAGCACAACCATCAGCTGTGCCCGTCAACACCAATGTCTTTGGCCAGCTTGCAGTGAATGGAATTAGGGCGCCTGATGCCAGAGGGCTGTTGGCAGAGAAATTACCCAGATATTGGGAAGCAAGAGCCTGGTGGTTTGATAGATATGTGGTATCGTGAGATAAGGGGGTGTAGGAGGCGAAAGTGAGGTCTGCGGTTGGGGAGAAGAATGCGACGCATTTTGGCATGGGGAGAGCGGATTGCGAGATGACATACATGAGGACAAGAGCTAGATGAAGGTGAGTTGTGAATACGAGAGAAACTTTATAAATCATTACTCACCTAAGTTTCTGCCTGCACTATCACCTGTTATAGTGATATCATTGGCGGCAAAGCCTTTCAAGAGGTGATTGTACGCAGAGAATAGATCCTGCAACGCCGCCGGAAAAATGTTCCTGGGGACCGTCGCGAGTCAGTGCGAAGGAACTGCGATGATGTGTCCGATTTCTCTCATTGACAATAAATTGGATTTTAAATCTTTTAAAAAACATGTTATGGGAGTGAACCTTTTAATGCAAACCACTGTATGAACAATTGCCATCTGCTGTGCAGTCAAGTGTGGCATGAAGTCAGCGTGACACTCAAACTCTCTTAAGGGCAAAAAAACTTGCGCATTGTAAGAGACGAGTTGCAAAAAAGTCTACTCTATGACAGCGAGGTATGGGTTGGTGGAATCCTGCGTACTATGTACTGGATGCGACGTGCCCAGTGGGCTAGGAGATCAAAAAGAGAGCTATCGTCATGATGAGCCACCCGGGAACGTAATTTCCATCTACTAAGGCCCTGACGCAGCAGTTGGAATCGAGAAAAAACTTCGTCCATGTTCGGACGTTGTGCTGGATCCGAGTGCATCATGTCCGATAATAGATCACTCAGGAATTCTACACCTGAGTAGCGCTGTTGCGTTAAAATCAGAATGTGCAAGGTGAGAAGTCGTTGTTGCACTTTACATCAAGAAATATTTCTTGAATAGCATGTCCAAGATACCAAACATCGGTTGGAAAAGGGTTCCGGGGTTTGTAGTTGTCTTCCTTGAACTCCGGTACTTCTTTATCCCCACCAAATATGGGTAATTCTAATGGGTTGGTGTTTGACGCCTCATATTTGCGGGAGATACCAAAGTCTATGTAGTAGTATCGTGGAGGAGACTGCGTGCGCGTACGATGCCTGGCCACGCGTTTGTAGTCCTCAGACATGTAGTGGTCGCTTGGATGCCATGCATCGATGAACATGCTGCCATCCATCAGTATGTTCAGCTCCATGCAGTCCCTATGGCCAAGTCATGAGACAAGTTACTACAGCAACTTAAATATGTACCGGTGAGCGACGTGGTATCTGTGCATGAAGCGCAGCCCCTTCAAAAGAAACAAAGAAATAAGTCGTAATGAGTCAATCGATTAAGACCTTACCTCAAAAAGCTGGTGGATGCAGTCTACAACTTCACCAACCGAGTCAAAATAAGGATCCGAAGCATCTCGAAGTAACGGCATGACAATTATTGCAATATCATCATCGGTGGGTACCTGCAGAACGTCGTAAATTGGTACGCAATGGTTGGCTGGATCTTCACTGAGAGGCGGGGTACAGAAAAAACGACCGATCTCTATCTCATAAGGGTGTCGCGATACAACTATAGATTTCAGTGACACGCGAACGCCATCACGAGTACGCTGTGCATCTAGTAGGTGATAGGACTGAATTATGCATGGCGAATGAGAAACACCAATATAAAAGTAAGCAGCACCTACTCGCGGCCTGACTCCATCCTCACAATTTATGGGAACTTTGTTTGTGTTCGTCCAAGAAGGCACCCAGTCCGGACTGTAGCGATTCCGTAGCTTGTAGCCCTTTTCGCTGAGGAAATTGTAGTGGTCCCTCCACCAAATCTCATTTTCAGTGAGATGGGAATGAGCTACAGATGTTGAGGCCATCTTCAAAAAACTGCGCGTTGTGGCAGGACGCGAACCCTGAGAACATATGTATACTTGGACCAAATAACTTTGGACTCCGGCATCGCGGACTTATTAATAGATGTACGTAAAGTGCTCAAGCGCTCAATGATGCAACCGTGACAGCACTTTGTAAAGTACTGTGATAGGATGGGAAATTCTATTATTGCAGTTCCCAGCGGATTACATGATTTTGCTGGGCCAAGTCACTAGTACACATTTTTGTCCAATCAGCGACCATCATCTCTCGTAATCTTTCTGGGCAGTACTACTTATCAGTTCAGGTTGGCGTCTCTGTCCTTGTCTCTCATAATCGTCTGTATCATATAATCAAGCCAGTTCAAGTTCACGTGAAACTTTGCACTAGCTCCCGATCATTTTCGGCACTCGCACATGAATCCCCCCAAATCTAACACGACAGTTCGAATAACCGCGGACCTAGGTCTTGCGAGCCAATATTCAAACTCGCCTGGGACCATTATCGAGCTGAAAGGCCGGACAGCTGAAGAAAAGGGCGATCATTATTTACAATTATCGCTGGCAGCCTTGAAAGAGCTCGCCAATTTATTGGAAACTCCACGTCTCTCAGACAGTGACAAAAAAGCCTACCACAAAGCTTACATCAATAATCGGGCTCAATATGATGAGTAGGTTTCGCTTTTACCAGTCTGATGGCCTTGCTCATACCTTCTCCACAGCTTAGTACTCCTCAGGGACCGACTTTGGGGGCAGAAGAAATCTTTTCGCCGGTTCCTTGTTAATCTTTTCGTCCGGTCAGATGCCAAGCACTTTTATAAGATCACATATCAAAATTTTAAGACTATCAAAGTAAGCCGACTGGTCGCATCTTGAATTACAGCTAAATAGCGGCGCAGAGAACTTCGGAAGACCTAGCTCGACGATTGCTGCCGGATACATATGATATCCTCGGTATATCAGAATGAGAGATCAATTTATTCCTACTGACGCCAATCTGTTGGTCGGCTCCAGGTCCCGGAGGCTCCGCAGAAGGTGATATCTCTATCTGCGAGGAAAGCCCATGTGATGTGGTAGATGGTATGCATATTCTCTACAGTTATGGCAGAGCACTGAACATCCTTTGCATCAAGACAATATTTCAGGTTGGTGTGGTTTCTTTTTCTGCGTCTTATTTCACAGTGAATTAGTCAGAGATCTTCCTCCAAATGCAACCCTCCAAGGCTTCAGTGTGGATGTACATACTGAATCAGAAGCCAACGAAGTCCTTGCGGCGTTGAATCAATTTGCGAACTCCGGAGAAGAAGAAGAAGAAGAAGAAGATCAAACCAGTGTGTTTCTAAGTTATCACCCATGGTATCACCTAAGGGGCTTCTTGATACCTCAGTCAAAGCTCCAACCTCACCCAGATCGCCGTCCCCTTGCTCTACCTGCACAGTCGTCCACAATCACTATAATTTTTACAGCCACAGCGTGGTATCTGTTGATTCAGAACTGACAGGAACAACTATTAACAGCGGAGTGGATGGAGGTTCGTCATGTTCGCTGCCGATGTCTCCGCGCGATGTCTTATGATGATAATAGGTGTCGGCTCTGGCTGGCTTGCTGAAGCTAATAAGGCACCCCAGTGTTAAGGATTCATGCTTTATGTCTCATCGATTGGATATGTGGGTCTCGTACAGCCATATAGTCATGGCATTTGTGATGAGCTCCTGGCCACGTCATGGGATGCACTGCAATGATCAATGTAACTTCCAGCTATTCTAGGTTGCTATCTATCCAATACTATCCCTGGTCATGCATAACCTCGTTCATTCTGTATTCAAAGTTTACCGCCTCAGTTCAAACTCCGGCAAGGGTGCATCCTGATGTATCACAAGTGTCATAAGTCGTAATCCCAGATTCTACTCCGCGGGGCTGGAAAACACAGCCTCAATGTGTTGGGGACTGTTAGGGAAGTTATTGTGGGGCGTCGCCGCCGGTAATACTGTCACAGAACACTTGAGCAACCGAGTTTGTCTGCCGTGTATTGAGTAATTAATAGTCGAGCGGTACCCTTTACAGCCATCGAGCTTTGGGAGATACTGATCTGCTCGAGGTTTAACGTGTTTTAGGAGCAACAATTCGGTGTTCCCACACATCCCCAATATCGGCTGCAGCGCATGAGAATAGTAAGATGGCGTTAGGTCTCATCAATGCAAGAACAGGTGAAGCGCAAATTGACCTAGTATGAGAACCTATCTTATCGCTCGCCCGATAGTATCTGTCGGGTCCTGCGCAATAGACAGGTTCGATGAATATTCGAATCCAAATTCGGGACATTAACGAAAAAACAAGAGTAACATGGAGCATATGACGTGGCATCTAGGACATAGTACTTATGCATCACAGAGATAGCATAGACTGAGTCTGTCACAGCTCGAGCTTACCACTCGAAAGCACACGGGGAAGTATTCGTAGAGTATGCATGATAAGATAGCTCATGTGTGAATCTGGTCTTTGCGCCAATTTCCATTGACGAAAACCGACAGGCGGGTCTGCCACAAGCGGGCCGAGGAACGCCGTTCGGGTTGCAAACCAGACCAGTGAGTTGGTCGACGGAAGCAAAGGGCCAAGGGTTCGTGAATACAATATGACTTCGGATATACGAGTCAAAGGAGAAAATCGATGAGGGTAAAAGAAATGGTACCCCATGCTGCCGCATATCCGACTTGAGGTGGACGGAATTGGAAAAGTATTTTGGTTAACTGCGGTCGACTAGTTCGAAGCCAATACTAGTATGTAGTAAGTATAGGGTCCCTCGAGCTCGATTTGGGTATAGCTAGGGAAACTACGGAAGATGCAGCGTTGCATGTACTTGTTCGTCTAGCAGCACTTGGAGGGCAAAAAGACAAGTAAGATTCGAAATAGACGAATGTCAGAGTATCCTCCGCCCATGCACGCACGGGCTTGAGCCCTGCATTGACAGAGCACAAGTCTTCTGTTGGTCTCCCGTATTCAAGAACTTCAGCCGCAATGTTGCTGCAAAACGTGACACAATTTACCTCTATTTTGGCTAGTCATCTGACGTTATTAATTTGTCAGCGTCTTGCTCAGCCATTGCCAGCTATATGATCGCAAACCCTGCTAGTCTACTGCGGTATCACAGGTCTATCACGTCTTTTACCAGCATCAGAAGAGCATCTCTCCTGACTTTCAAATCTCGTTTCCATCGATCCTCCTTCGTCATGGGAGCTAATTCCAAGTCCGAAAACGAATGGCGTGCCATCTTATCCCCAGAGCAGGTGCGTTCTCCGATCTACACCTTATACATATGTTCATATATTCGCTCTTTGCGTCGGAGATAGTTTAGAATTCTGCGTCAGAAGGGAACAGAGGCGCCCAATACTGGGAACTACAATCACCATGACGCGCCAGGCGTGTACGGCTGTGCTGGCTGTGGAACACCACTATACAAGAGCAGCACAAAGTTCAACAGCGGCTGCGGATGGCCTGCTTTCTTTGATGGTAACTTGTCATTCTGTTAAATGCATCTTGTCTCTTATGGTTCATCGTAGCGATCCCTGGTGCTGTCAGCAGGCATGAAGATCGGTCGATGTTTATGACGAGGATAGAGATAACCTGTACCGCATGCGGTGGTCATCTTGGGCATGTGTTCAAAGGAGAGGGATTTGACACGCCAAGTGCGCTCCTTTCTATCTTGCGTATTTTTCGATTTGGGCCTCACAACCTCTACAGCCGACGAACGACACTGCGTGAATTCCGTCTCGCTGAACTTTAAGGAGGAATAAAGTCTTGGTTGTATGAATATCATTAAGACGCAGATAAAATATGTACCATTGGCCGGCGACGCACTGTCGATTATAAAATTGAGCCCATTTAGAATCTCACCTGAGTTAATAACAATTAAACGGGCAGGCGAATCTCGACAACATAGCTCAACAATAATCAACTGGGTGATGCACTGTGATATGCATGGATAAGAGCTGTCCAAATACGATCTGGAGATGATAGGCCAATCTCAGAGCAGTGTGAGGCGCTGCCACAAATGGATGAATGAGAGCCAAGTATCGAATAAGCCGAAACAGAAAGATACGGGATCAACTGATACATGATGAGACTGAGAAACGAGAAACACAAAATACATAAAACTCGGATGATAATCGGTAACTTAGAGTTGAGTGAGCTAGGACCGGCCTGCATCTGTACTTGAAGAATTCTGCGGAAATCGAGAAAGGCGAAAGTGATTAATATTGTCGTCACAGCGCGCGATATATTGGCCACCTCCAAGTTCCCAGTAATTAAGTAGCAAACAATGTCTGTTCCTGCGTTGCGGTCCCCAAGTAATTCGCAGTACATGAAACGCGTGTAGTCACGTGCCAATGAAATAAATGTCTTACAACTTATGTAATCATGATTTGCGAACCCCCTAACACTTCATCAAGGAACTTACTGAGAACAATGAATACTGGATCGCGAAATCAGCCAAAGGATCTGGGATAGAAATTTATTCAGTTAAATAATCGAACACTATTCCTGGTAGAAAAATTATGAGAATGTCGCGTAGAAAGTCGTGACCATATTGTGCGAGCTGTGACGTGAGATAGTCAAGAACGAAGCTCTATATGGAGAGCGCAGGAGACATGAAGAAACATATTACAGTGACTCCATGTTGGCGACCATGTTGTCCAGTTCTGCTTGGGACTGCTTGTACTTCTGTTGCATTTCCTGTGCAAGAGTGTCAGTTGACATTTCTAACAGCGTAGAGCACATAGTGATACCTCGAACTTCTTCTCCCATTGATCACGCTCTTGCTCAATCCGTTGAACTTGGCGTTCGAAGTGTTCCGCCTTCACGTCCACTTGCCGCAGCCTGAACAGGTGATCAGTCGTTGATGACAGATGAAGATAGTGGCTACAACATACTTCTCCATCGTTTCTTTCACGTTCTTCTCAGCAGCATCAAGTTCCTCTTCCAGTAGCGAAATCTTTCTCGTAAGGTTCTCGTTCGTACTTCTCAATGATTCTCCCTCGTCCTGTGAAGCCTTAGCTTCCGCAAGTTTCGCGTCTACCTTGTCAAGCTCCGCCTCAAGAACAGAGATCTTGTGAGACATCGAAGTGATCTCCTGATCCTTCTCGAGAATAAGTTGATCATATTTCTTGTTCTTAGCTTCTGCATCTTCAGCACGAGTGACCGCATTGTCTGCCTCAAAGCGCAGCTGGTTCATTTTCTACAAGCGCATGTTCAGTAAGATCGGATATACGCAAACGGCCGCTACCAACCTCTTTGATCTTCTCCATTGTGTTTGATGGATGTGTAGATGGTGTAGACGATGGTAATGGTGAACGAGGAGACAAACCAACTTGGACGGGCACCTTGCTGGGCACTGCCAATAGCCACAGTCAGCTTAAATGGGATGATGCCGTGGGAAACGTGATATCGGCCATAAAACAAATACTTGCCTTTTCCGATCATGATAGGTCAAATCTGGTCAAGCTGAGACGAAGCTGGTTTGCTGGCGTCTCTGTTCCTTGAAGAAATACAATCAGTGTCCAACGCACTCGACGACGAACAAGAACTGTGAATCTTACAGATGAGCGCACCGGTCGCGCAAGAGGGCAAGTGACGGATACTTTTGATCTTGAGCTTCACTGACTCATTCTTATATCAGAACTGCCGATCCTCGAGGCCGTGATCAAGTAAGTCTAGTGCGCGCTCTTATTGCTACGCGTGCAACGAACCCTTACCCACCGCAGCATACGAAACCGGCTTACTGCCCTGAAGAGGGACCGTGCCGACTTTATCAAGCCGTCAGATGTGAATGCCCTTTACCAGGCTGTCGTTAAACAGGGTAGCTATAATTCTTTCTTTCTCTCGAATTATTATTTTATCTCATTTTGGATAACTCTCTTCGATAGTCACAAAACTCAACGATGTCCGTGATGATAACACAACTTACAACAACCGAGTGGATACAACACTGGCCGATGTATTCAGCCTCCTTTCCTTGTGTTATCTTACACTGGGGCGAACGAAAGAGTGCCCCGCTGTGTACTCACAGCTGGCCTCCATGAGGGTCAGTACTTCATCTCTCTACCATTTCATTACTATTGCGGATGATATGCGCCCTGCCCTGTGGAGATTCTGCCGGCTATTGTCCACCGGCTTCCATACTGTCTCCATATCCTCAGACATCCGTCTGCTGTATGAAGATTCGTACTGATCTTTATTTGTCATGCACAGCAATTCCTCAGTCACATGGAAGAATCGGGAGTCTACAATGAATCGGACCTAGCCCCTTTCCAACGGAGACTGGGCGAGCTCCGCCACATAGTACAACAAGATGCTGAGAAGAGTAAGCACCCCGAAGCTATGACAAAGCTCCTGGAGCGCCAGTTCAATGAATGTGGTACGCCTTCATCTCCGGATATCCTTTTTGAAGTTGCTTACTGCTTGCTGCGGTTCTAAAGATGTTATCATGCGATCACTCCAAGATTCTCTGTCGGTGCTCTCAGTCGAGCTAGTTCCCATTCATGAACGCCTGGTCACGATTCGCAGACAACTCGTTGCATTGGCTGCTAAAGAGGGATCGCATAAAGCCGAGATAAAGTCTCTGGCCGAGGAACTGCGTAAGATTGATTCGTGAGTGCGCCATCAACTAAACTACACCTTCCTTTATCACCTCCACAGCAAACGCGTGGACGGGAAATTCCTTGGCCCAGGAGGAACTATGCCAGCTTCTCAAGCACTTTGCACTTCCCTGATCGAAGAATGTTTTGACATCCTCCAGCAAATAAAAGCGCAGGATGAGTCAAAGAATGTAGCATCTTCTCTCAAGCCCATTCATGACCGCCTGAACGAGTTGCGCGCGGAACTGGAGAACCTCGTACTCACACATAGATGGAGTCTCCGCGAGACAGATCTTTACAATTATTCGATGAGCCTGCAGGAGATCGACAAGATGCGCATTGATGGCAAATTTGTTGATACAGAGGGCAATAGGCCACCAGGACAGTATGTGAGTGCCTGTACTCGGTGTACGTACAACTATTTACAGACGCACAGGTCCTGTTATACTTGTTGAGACGGTGTTATGGTCTTATCTACCGTCTGTTATCGTCGAGCGAGCCGGTATCTGAGGAACTCATCCCCATCGTGCGTCTTTCTCCCATCTGTTCTCGATTCTGATTCTCATACATAGCATGAAGGCGAATAAACTCTCCACAGTGAAGAAGTGTCTCAACGAAGTATACAAATTTGGCGGTCCGTTTACGCCTCGGGACCTCTACCCCGTGAATTTCCGGTTCATTGATTCTTTTGGTATCAGGGAGCTCATCTTTTCATAGTACCAACTGGCACTGCACCAGATCGACTCCATGCGGAAAGACGGCAGATTCGTGGGCGTAGGTGGAAATATTCCCGAAGGACAGGGTATCGTCATGGCACACCTGAACGAGTGTCATGAACTACTAGAGATGGTGCGTAGTCATGGTATTTCCTAGAACAGTAATACTGACGGAGCACGTAATCTAGCTCAAGGAGTCCATGGGCGAAAACGAGGAGTATGACGATGAAGATGAGAGCGAGACGGGAGTTGCAGAATGAACTTAATTTTACCATGTCGCAAACTCTCCTGAATTCAATGTACCTCACCTTACAGGCCTTGTATCTCACCATGCCTCTCACTACATACAATATTACAATCGCGCTGCGAAAATAATCATGGTATTCGCAATGGGACTTTAGTGCGTGTCCGTTGTAACAAAAATCAGGGTAAGATATCTAGTCTATGAGGAGGTAAACGACGAAACGTGGTCCTCGACGACCTTCTTGATTTTAGCCTCCATCTCGGGGGTAACATTGCCAGTCGCAATCTCTTCCAAGAGCGCACTTTGGGTAGCAGTCAGATGTGAACGGAATTCTGCTTCCCATGAAGTGATTTTGTCAACAGGGATGGAGTCAAGCTGCGTGATAGAGAATAGTGAGTAATAAGTGAGGCTTGGAAAAACATTTACGCACGAGACCATTGACACCAGCGTAAATGATGGGCACCTGGATCTCAGTAGGCAAGGGTTGGTATTGACCTTGCTCTATCAAAAGACATGAGCTATATTTTTAGATCATCGAGCGCAGTTGCTTACTAAGGAGCTCAGTCAAACGAGCACCACGAGAGAGGAGGAAACGTGTTGAAGCATCGAGATCTGAACCGAATTGGGCAAAGGCAGCGACTTCACGGTATTGAGCAAGATACAGCTTGAGAGAACCGGCGAACTTCTTCATGATCTTTCTGTAGACGGAGAGAATTGGGTTGACGATAATATACGAACAACAGAAGAGATACGAACGTCTGGGCTGCAGAACCGACACGAGACACGGAGAGACCGACGTTAATGGCGGGACGCACACCACGGAAGAAGAGCTCAGCCTCCAAGAAGATTTGGCCGTCGGTGATAGAAATGACCTATACGCGAGATGGATCAATGAACATATGACAGTAGGTCAATATCACGTACGTTAGTGGGAATGTAAGCGGAGACATCACCACCCTGGGTCTCAATGATGGGGAGAGCAGTGAGAGATCCACCACCAAACTTGTCGCTCATCTTCGCAGCACGCTCCAAAAGACGGGAATGGAGGTAGAAGACGTCACCAGGGTATGCCTCACGACCGGGGGGACGACGGAGAAGAAGAGACATCTGACGGTAAGCAACGGCCTGTTTTGACAAGTCATCGTAGATGATGAGAGCTAGCACAGTTCTCAGTACCGAGAACGCCCGAAGAAGCGAATAACAGCATACCGTGCTTGCCATTGTCACGGAACCACTCGCCCATGGCACAGCCAGAGAAGGGCGCAAGATACTGCAGGGGAGCAGCCTCCGAGGCGGTAGCAGCAACAATGATGGAGTATTTCATTGCGTCATTTTCCTCAAGGGTCTTGACGAGCTGAGCGACAGTCGAACGCTTCTGGCCTACAGCGACGTAGACACAGTATAGCTTTTTGTCCTCATCTTTGCCATCATTCCATCGCTTCTGGTTGAGAATGGTATCGATAGCGACGGCGGTCTTTCCAGTTTGACGGTCACCGATGATAAGCTCACGTTGACCACGACCAATGGGCACCATGGCGTCAATGGGCTTAAGACCAGTCATCATAGGCTGGTTGACGGAACGACGGGGCAAGATACCGGGGGCCTTAAGGGAGGCACGTCTCCGCTCGGCAGCCTCAATGGGACCCTTTCCGTCAATTGGGTTACCGAGAGCATCAACGACACGACCAAGCAGGCCTGGGCCGACGGGAACATCGACAATCTGACCAGTACGCTTGACGGTGTCGCCCTCCTTGATGAGACGATCGTTACCGAAGATGGAGACACCAACGTTGTCGGCTTCCAAGTTGAGACACATGCCACGGACGCCGGACGAGAATTCCACCATCTCCTCGGCTGCGAACAAGGTCATTTGCATGGAATGAATGGTCGAGAATCACAACTTACCCTGGACATTTTTAAGACCCCAGACACGTCCAATACCGTCACCGACGCCTGCAGATACTGTGAGACCAATGGACTGGAGAAAACCAGCGCGACTACGCACTCAAGACACGGCCAGTCTCCTCGACGTTTCCACTAATAGCGGTACCGGCAATACGGGACTCCAGTATTGAAGAGACCTCGGACGCGGCTGTTTATGACACGCAAAATGATAATTGATACCAGAAAGTTCCAATACACGTCAAACACAGCAGAACACGCTGCAAAGGAGTACGCACCAGGCTTTGCGGTAGCATATGACCGGGAGGCAAGTGCAGCAACATTCTAAACACAAAAAAGTCGTATGAGCATAAAATTGAGCAGGAAAAAGCAGCAAAAGCAGGACCTTGGGAGCAGCAGCAAAGGCAGCTCTGCGCGCCGAGTTCTGGAGAGCAATTCTGTGCATTGTCGCGACAGGAAAGAGTTGGGATGAGAAGGAGCGAGCAGAGTCGGTGTTAAAGGAATTTCTCGGAACAGACTTAATTTAAATCTCCGACTAAATTGGTTCTCCGTGTCACGCAGTCACGCAGTCACACAGTCTTTACTTGAAAACAACTGCTGGTCTTCATTTCGCCATGGCTAGTTGGCAAATTCGCAATTGGCTATCAAATAATCTAAGACGCGGTCAGTCATTTTTTTTACATACTGGCAGTGCTTTCTGACACGATTTTTAGTGGCGTCATGTTCGGTGTCGACACAGACAGCGCTTCCGAAAAACACTAGTGCCGCGTTTTCTCTTATCCGCTCCCAACCTTCGCAATACATTGTCGCATCTCTTGCAGGACGTAAATATCTCCTCGCACCCAGGGACTTACTCACCGTGCCACATCTTAAAGACGTACGCGTTGGCGACGTGTTGGCATTGCAAGACATACATGAAGTTGGTTCACGGGATTACACCCTTCGCGGTGATCCCGTAATATCTCCGAGTCGCGTCAAGGTTGAGGCTACCGTTGTCGAACATACCAAGGGCAAAATGGAGGTGGTGTTTAAGAAGAAGCGTAGAAAGGGTTACCAGAAGACGATCAAGAACAAGCATCCATACACTCGTCTACGTATAGGTTCTATTGAGTTCCCTGCGCCTTCAAATCCATAGCATTAGTCCGAACACTAATATTTTGTCTTCTAATGGGAATGATCACACGAGAAAACTTAAGTCAATGAATATTAAAAACTAGTGTATAAGTATCATATCTCCCCTTCTTCAGGCGTCTCCGCCCTACGGGATCGTTCTCCCCTAGAATCTATATCAGGATCGTAACGAGCACGCTTTTCAGCGCGTTCACTATGTGCCCTATCGGAGCCTCGTTTCCGTTCTTTACTTTGTTCAGGTTTATCCCCTACATGATCGGCCTCTTCCTCATCCCCGTATGGAGGCGCATCAGTCCGCCCATAACCACGTTCCCTCGAACCTTTCCTACGCTTGCGTTCGTCCCTGCCATCCCGCTCGTCTCGTGAATGCCTTTTGTGCTCACGATCCCTTTCTCTTTCTCTTTCCCTATCCTTCTCTCTCTCGCGTTCACGGTCCCTCTCTCTTTCACGCTCACGGTCCCTTTCCCGCTCACGCTCGCCATGCCCATCCTTGTCGCGCCCATGATACCCATCATGGTCCTCGCGATGGTGGTGTCTGGAGCTCCTGTCTCGCTCACGATCTCGCTCGCGGTCTCTCTCTCTGTCACGGTCATCGCGGCGATCACGGTCACGATCTCGCTCGCGTTCGCGCTCAGGATCCTTGCGACGTCTACTCGTGGTTGAAGCACCATCCTCTGACAGAGCCTCGCGTAGCCGTTCCTTTTGCCTCTTCACAAACTTGGAAAAGGCTGAACGTCGACCCTCGTCATCATCTAGGGCTTTGTACTCAGGGAGGTTCTCAATGAAGGGGACGGCCTACATAAGGATTCAAATTAATATCTGATATCAAGGGAGGGCCACGAAACACGCACAGCTTCATAGGACAACGTGATGTCAAGCGGCTCGGGAAGCTTCTTCATCGCGTAGCGAAGATCATCTTGAAGGTGCCTCTGCCTCCTCTCTGCGCGCCGCTTCTCTTCAATCTGCTTCTTCACCACTTGATCATGGACCTACGGCTCGTGAGCACTTCTTATCATCTACACACAGAAAAGTAACACACCGTGTCGTATATCTCACGTAAATCATCCTCCCTGAGCTTACCTACGCTGTCAGGGTCCCTCCTGACGCGTGCCCTAAACTCCTCGAATGACATCTGCGCGCTCACCACACTCACAGTTTCTTTCTCCTTATCACTTTTCACTACATCCATGGCATTGGGGTCATCGCCACGCCTAGCACACTCCTCAGCAATAGCAATCTTAGCATCAAGCCTCTGGTCAAGTGCGTCGACAGCATCCCAGAAGAGTTCCAAGGGATTCGATCCAGGCTTGCCCAGCATATTGAGGTATCGCTGATCAGAAGCAAAAGTCGGGTAAACATGACGCCATTTGCTGCGCGCCTTGATTTTTCCAGCAGTCACGAGGTCCTGCAGCAATGCCTTGAACGCCTCTCTGGCTTTGCGCTCCTCACGTGTCTTCTCAACTTGTGCGCGGCGCATCTGCTCTTCAAACTCACGCTCTTTGACACGCGAGTAATCTTCGAACGCAAGGAGGATATCTAGCGTAGGGAGCTTGCGCAGCTCGGGGTCAGCTTGCCAGTCGAGGGATTCAGTGACCATTTCGTGGGCCTTGCGCCAACGTGTGAGGACATCTACATCAAGTTCTTTGAAAAGAGACACGACTTTGGAGGTCGCACGCGTGCGCGCAGCGCGGGTTTCTTGCTGTGGATGTGAGTGTGCGTGAGGTTGCATTCACGATCGGGAGAGTGAACAAGGACGCACCACTTCACGTTGCTTTAACTCTGAGACATACTCCTCGAATATGAGCTTTCGCTCAGCCTCGATACGAGCTTGTTGCCATATGGGATGCTGCGAGAATAATTTATCCGCAGTAGCGAACGTAGTGTAATGAAACACGCTCGGATTGCCCTTGAGCATGTTACGTATAGCTGGGCGGAGCTTCGAAAGTCGTGCTTCACGCTCTTCTTCTTCCTTCTGACGCAGACCATCTGTGTACTGCGCATGTTACGACAATTAAGCAATATGTTATACTGTGAACAAGGGAAACGCACCTTCTGCCAAGTTGCTTTTTTCTCAGCTAAGGAGTTCAAAGCTTTGTACAACGGATCCGTGATGATGGTGCGCATAGTCTGGTCCCATGTCCAATCCGCGTCAACGCCCGCCTTGCGTAAGAGATGCATAAAAGCTTTCTCACCCTCCTCAAAGGTGGCGAAACCGTTGTGAGGAATGGTAGGGTCGTCCGGAAGGTTCGGCCGTGCGGGAAGAACGCCTGTGTTACTGAAGGGGAGCGCGCCAGAGCCTGTGAGGGCTACGGTGCCGTCAGGCTGCGCTGGGGCTGTCGCAGCAGGAATTGGAGCAGACGAAGTGCTGTAATCAAACGGTCAGCAGAAAGTGTAGGGAAATAGGTTAGGGACATACGAAATGGAGCCAGCAACTACAAGTTGGCTATTTTGTTTCTCTTTCTCGACTTTTTCAAGGAGTAGAAGCAGCTCGTCTGGCATGTCCCATTTTGATTCTTTTGATTCGGTCTGTTCCAGTGGATTAAACACTGATGAGAGGGATCTTTATCGTTGGACATACATTGTAATAATACTTCCTGCCTCCAGAGAAGTATTCTTTCCATTTTGTCTCCCCGAGAGCTTTCTGAAGTAACAGGTGAGTATGAGCACACGGTTAGAGGGTAGAATATTAAATCACCTCAAATGGAGTTTTCAAATCTAAACAATTTACATTTAGCGCAGGACTGCAGAGACAAACCTCGATACGCACCATCTGGCTTCTCCCAGACACTTTCACGAGTGCCAGTATTAAACCAGTATGTCCTTCCCTCGGGGTTCCGATGTTCAGTCTATCCAACCTAGTCAGTGTCCTTTCTACAAGAAGGGATGGCGACGAGACTTACCCACATACTTCGCGAAATGGCAAGTCGAATCGACCAAAGTATTTGATCATACCAAGTTCTTCAAACTCCGACTGGCTTTATTAGTCATCACACAGAGGTTTGTCACATTCTCACTATGGTCCGTCTAGACTCTAGATCGACCCGACACCCTTAGAGGCACCTTTTAATCTGGATGTGTTTAACTGACGTGACTCCTTTCTGCACGTCGCTCACTTGTCCTCAGAGCACCGTTTTCTCGTGCACACAGTCCGTTTTCCGTCACCCTCCCATACATGTCTTCCTCTAAAATTTGTAGTTGAGCATGTCCATTGTGCCTTTCGTCACTCATGTCTTCTTTTTTTCCTGTAGAATCAGTCTTCTTGGCTGGGGACTCCGCTTGCCTAATCACTGCGAAGCCTTAGCATAAAATTGATTCAACTATACGAAAGAAGAAGCCTTGGTGCACTTTATGTAACGTTACTTCAATTCGGCCAATATTCCATCATCTACTCCTATTATCAACCTCTAATTCCTGCAGCGATTATGGCGATGGCTGCGACCGTGTTTCGGTTTCAGATACTTGAGACCATGTACTCAGTGGACTTCCTAACTCTTCAGGTCTACAGAGGTACTCCCAGCCTGTTTTTACAGCTCAAAATTTTCCTGGTTTGTGATTGAGGACTTTTGCCCTGTGCCTATTCAATGCCTGCGCAGCGTGGATCTCTCAGCGGGCTATTCTCATGTTTTCTATGTTTTTCGTTCTTTTCTCAGTCGAAACACCATGCCAGCGTGGAATCAATGTGAGGTACTAACAATTGCTATGATTCTGTCCCTCATCGACTACTTGCTCTTCCGATCTCAATCCTCCACTCGTGGCAGTTCCATATCCATCATCCCCCCCCTTTTTTATTGAGTCCATCCTCAGCTGCCGGCATCCTCAAATTCAACTTCATATCGAATCATTGCTCCGCTGTCATGGTCTACATTTGCGATTTTAGCTTTTATCACTTCTCTTTCCCCTTGCTTTCGTAACTATGCATGAGGGCTTTCTCTAGGTGCGCACTCGCCTATTAGAACGCTGTCTTGATTGTCGTCCAGCATCTCCCCTCTTTCTGATATCTGTCACGTACCATCTCCTCCATCCTCTTGCGTCCCCAACCCGAAATATGGTCTGCGAGCTTGTTTTGTAATTTCTGTTCTTTTGCCCGCTATCGACTGCCTCATAACCTACACTTCTCCCGCCTCGTAGGCTACGATGAGGTTCTCGATCACAAATGCCGTAGCAATCCCACTGAAAACATTTAAAGGGGCAAGGAGCACTTGAAAATGCTCTGGTCTCAAATATGAAACCAGCATCATCGACAACTGTGAAAGTGGGGAAACTGTCAACGATCTCGTCATCATCCTCATCAAGCGGAAAAGTTATCTAGGTCAATTCCACCAAGAAACCCCACACGATCCTGGTCATTCATTCTGAGGAGGTCGCAAAAGATTTCTTCGAGGGGTGTTCCAACATATATTTGGATAGAACTTAGTCATTTATTTACAAAGCATGAGTCGCATCTTGGAGTGTTAGCCCGCATCGATCACGAGGATATTACTAGCTTCGCTTCAGACTTTAACAGGAGATTCATGACATATGGAGATAGGTGCATAATGGATCATTCCATGTTATATTGATGGTGGAAATCCTAATCGTTCCGAAGTTCAGCACTGGTTTCGTAATGTTTGCAGAGTCGCATGCGCATGTTCCCGAGAGTAGTCTGCTGATGCTTCATTTTCAGCCATCCGGAGACAGTTCCTTGTCGCGGTGTTCCGCGATTCCCTGATGCATCTGTGAAGACATTGACCCACCTTACTGGGTTAGGTTCATCTGTGGACATCACCTCATGATTCCTGAAAGACTAATCAACAGCAGCGGAGCGATCTTGATTGTGGTATAACATGTAGGTTAAATGTAAACGTTTAAATGTCCCGATATAGCTTTATCTTGGTTGATGCAACATTTTTTCTTTAATTTGAGCACAAGTTACAAATGCGAGGCAGGCCATGAACTTTGAGGTTATAATAAGACACGGTACGTGCGGGACGTAGTTTAACAATGCAGACCAACCTCTAAGTAGTTAGGGAGGCGCGTAAATGTTTGCGGTATGTGTGAATATTTGAGCCAGTATGTTCAATAGCAGCATAACATAACTATTATCAAGCCTGATATGGCTAAGTAAAGTACAGGCCCATCGTCCAGCATTGTTAGATTAGATTTGCTGCCCATTGAATGCTTAAAGGAGGAAGATGCGTTAACGCTTTTAATCTTAGGTCTACTATATATAACATTTAGAGCTAGACTGAGTTAAATCAACGATCTGATCCAGGATGTCGAAAAATCGAACTCACCGCGTCAATCAAGTATGTAAGTCAAGAAAATGACATGTGAACGGCCCAGGCAATAAGAAACATGAGGCAGATACCAGAAAGGCATCCTCAGGATCGGTGCTGCGTCATGCTCATTGCTGGTGCTCATAATGTTGTAAGAGAGCGAAACCGGCGACTATGAGTATACATTCATGGAGCAACACTGGTGCCTCTGCTCAAAAAGAGTCTAGCTTCGCGAACGTTGGAAATTCCAGAAGAGAAAGAAAGACTGTACCGTGTCCTCCTACCAAGTTTCGACCAGTCGTCAGGCTTGATTCGTGAGCGACCGTTTGCCTTCGCCCAAGGTTTGCCCAAGGAAGACCACGTTGTCGTACACAGAGTCATAGATAAAGTCAGCCAGAGGAACATTAATCTGATACAGAATGACACACAACCGATCATTATTTTGAAGAGAAAATGGCTGCTGTTAACTTCCATCCATATCACCCTTCACCCGACCAAACACAGACTCATCTGTGTCCGTATGACGACTCGGATGCATGCCGACTGGTACTAGATGCCGGCCTGTATCACTTTCAAGTTTCCTACTTGCTACTTGGCTGAAAAGTGAATTATCCACTCACCAAATAAAATGACAATCACTGCAGTAACTAAATACTAATGCAAGATAGAATGCAAACTCCGAGTCACTGAACTTTGCAGTCAATCCATATTATGTAATGACTTATGGTCAACGTCGTCCGACTAGATTTATTCTATTTTCTATCTTTGTTTATTGTCCGTTGGGGCGAAGCTCTATGTTGGACAGTACATGCGTGTAAATAATCAAACGTATATCATACGTTATTTGAATATACTATACAGCGCTCGGCCGCCCCAGTCCTCGACACCTACTTACAACGATCATTGTCTTAATTCTACTGAGTTTTACCTTTACATACAGTTTCTACATGCACACTCCACTGTAAGGTACAAACGGAATGGACATGATAGAGTCGTGTTCACTGTACAGCATCTTGCGGCCAAACATGACAGGCGCACGGTGAGCATATTACTCCAGCCTCGTCCCCCGGCCAGCCGACATGCCCACTGCGACAAGAAGCAGCTTGAGAGTCAAGTGCTTTCGGCACTGACAACACTTGGTATACGAAAGTCGGATTTGGATAACTTACGTAGTACTGAGGACAAGTTTTGCAAAAACATGGAGCACTGTGTACCATCTACCATAGATAGATAACCATTGTCAATCAAGTGGTAAGTGTGACGGGAGGAACGCTCATGCTGGCATCTATTTGAGTTTCGCATCACATGCGACGGCCGCATTTTTAGACAATCAAGGTGGCAACCTCATTCTAGCTAATAAGGGGTATTTAGACGACCCCATAATGTGCCACTCCAACAGTATATGATCTTACCTACCCGCTGTATTTGTACCTAGCCAAAAAATTAGTTCTGGCGTTAGATGAGCTAGCTCACACAGATACTGACCAATTCGTCCTGTTTGATTCATAGTGAACAGATAAACGACTGAAAATGGCATCATGCCGTACCTTGTGATAACTGCTTCCTTCCTCACTGCACGCTTAGGATCATCCAAAACTTTCGCCAAATCCTTCAATACACGCGTCTTGTAAGGATGCAACAAATCATATCGCACAGTGCCTGGTAGCAATGCCAGGTATTTGAGCGCCGCCGCGCGTACTCGCTTTGGTCATTGAGTATTTTAAACAGAACGACTGAACGAGTAAACGACGCACAGGGTCACGCATTTCCGAATACATGCAATTTTTCAGCATGGCAAGCACGAGAGTCGACGCATACATTGAGACAGCGTCCTTAACAGCGGGTGTAACCTCGATATTGTTAGACAATGTGTTGATAATGTGTGAACGAATGGATGGGTCAGCGAGGTCGAGCCCGCGTAGTAAAATGGGCATCAGCTAGAGGAACACCGTCAGAAAGTCAACTAATATGTTGTGGTCGAATCAATGATAACTCACTGAGGGCATTTGAGTAACGTAGACCGCCTTCGGTACAACATTGATGAGGTGTGCCAAAGCGACCAAATATGCAGTCTCTCTTCGCGATCCTTGTGAAACACCTGACGTACCCTTGACTCCTTCTAACAACCGAGGCATCACAGCATTGAAGTACTTCTGCACGTGTAGAATCTAAAGATATGCAGCTTTTTTGGTTTCTGCTAGGTTTTCTTTGCATACCTTGAGAACAGCATTGTTGCGTTTCGTCAATACGGTATCCTCGCTTGCAAGTAAACCAATTGCTCGCGCTGCATCCCAGTCGACTGTGTTGTCATCCAAAAGCTCAAACAAGTGATCAATGAATGCATTTGCAGAGGGGTGAGAGCGCACAAGGAGCGCCCTTGTGACCTGGAGAGCAAATAAGCGTAAATAGGATGCGAGCTAGAAGACGAGTACGGATATCCAGGTATTGATCGCGTTCTTGCGTGCTTCTGCCGGGATACTTGTGTTTTTTAGGACTGATGACGAGTAGCCCTCCAGCTGGGATGACAGAAAGTCAGATACATCTGAAGAGAAGTGATCAGTCTGATTACGATGAGAAAGATATGATGAATCACCGTCAACATGTTTATTGACATTGGACGCAAGAACGTGGGATGCAGCTTCTCGTTGGAATACTGTACTAGATGGGCTATCACTCCACGCGACCAGTTCAGAGAGGAAAGTGGATAGATTGTCGACAGGCATGCGAACCTTGAAGCATCATTTACAAAGTACCGAAATTCAGCTTGAAAAGCGACATACCTCCTTCTGTAACGAGACAATGGTAGAAGAGAAAAGAGTGAGACTGTTCCGTTGTCGGAGACTGGCATCGAGCTAAGATAAAAGCAAACGTTACGTATATGAGGGGAATGTAAGTGTTGCACTCACATGGAGAGGTGCGAATGGTGTGGTTGAATTCAAGAGACCGCCAGTAATCAACTTCACATCACCTTGCGTGTAGGCAGCAAACACAGCGGCAACAAGTTTTTCTTGCCGCCTGTCACCTTGGTCAACGGTGTCCACCCAGTGATAAGACAAAGACTCACGCAACGTTCAAGGTCTGACTTACAAGCCTGATAATCCTCGCCCCAACTTGCAGCAGCCTCGGATCCGCAGCAACAGCCACCACCTCCGAGCTCGCTAGCGCAGCATCCAAGTACAACCTGAACATGCGCGGCAGTAGCTGCTCGGCGTACTTGGGGACATCTACGTCCTTCAAAGAGACTTTGATGTCAAGTGTATTTGCGAGTGCCGTGAGGATAGCATGGGAATACGCAGTTGTACTTTCTTGGTCAACTGTCCGAGTCTGCGAAATTGCACAAAGGATATCAAGTTTAGCGATGAGCCTGACAACTAATGTCTCAAAAAGTTGTGGTTGCACACAAATGGCACTGAGAGATGAAAGGGCGCGCCAGTAAAATGCGCGCTGCGTGATGGCATCCCTAGGTGGAGTAACATCCGGAAGGAAGGAAAAAAGGATAGGGAGCGCCTGTGATAATAGATGGTGCGGAGCAATACCAGCGATGGCAGAGAGGAGTGCAAGAGTGTCCGTGCTGAAACCACGAACCTCAGTAGCTCATCGCAGATGGAGAGAAAAAACGTTCATACGTCACGTCTTCAACTTCATCAGGCTCCTTGCGTAGCAGCTCGCTGACCTCAAGCACTATGTACCCAAGCTCATCATCAGCTACTAACTTAGGAGTGCGCACGAGTGCGGTTAGACCATGCAGTGCTGGCAGGCATGTCGCAGGTGCTTTCAAACTGACAATGAGGAGCCCAAGGAGGGCATCCTTCGAGTCAGTGAGTGAGGATGATGCTGAGTGAGAAGACTGAGAAATGGAGGCATGCGTAGCATCACCCCGGCAGGCTTCGATCAACTCCGTGAGCAACATAACCACGGACGCCCGGTTCGATACCTCATCTGGGTCGTGGAAATTTCTAATGAGAAGCACAGCAGCTTGCGAGACTGCAAAACTGGAAAGTGGTCCTGGTAAATGAAAACTGTTGAGATCCAGCTTGTATCACCGTACAATGCTTACCATTAGCTCGGGCAAAGGCACATATAGCCTTCATTGCAGCTCTTGCTTGAGCTTTCTCAGGCTCCTTCAACGTTTGTATGCACTCGCTACACATGTCTCGTGCGAGGCTCGTGATGGAGTCCTCGCTTACTGCGTCTTGGGATTTATCAGCATGCATGGTTTTAACAAGAACCTGCAGTGTATTGAGGGCTGAATTTTCTGTATCTGGATCAGTCGGTTGGAAAATCTGACTTCATGTAATGTTATACTCAAAATTTCAGGGAATGAAATCTTACTTCGAGTTTCAGAGAGCTCCATATTTTCTTCCCGAACTCACGTGACACAGCAGATCCGTACACCGGAAGACAGATATCCATTGCATGTAGAGTATCTCGCTACCAGTCGATGATTAGATTGTTATTTAAATGTCATAAGTGCAGCAATGACCTTGGTTGAGGGTGATCCAGCAGTGAGCTTTTCCAGAAAGACTGGAATTCCAAGGAGTCCAAAGGCTGGAGTAGCGCTCAGACAGAGTCTGCAATATCATTAGCGGATAGAAGACACAATATGTAAAACCTCGTTGCACCGAAGAGATTGCTTCAGATCATCTGCACTGATGCCATAAGGATCATCGGGAGGTGGTCGGAATGTGATGGGAAAGTAACAGAATGTTATGTCAAAAAAGTCCTATATGCAACGGTTTGACATGGAGTAGAAGGCATGAAAGGGAAGCTTACCTCAATATGAGCATGAATATCAAATTCTGCCAGCACAACTCGAGCGATGGCAAATGCCAACATGAGATTTCGAGGGTCTTTCTCTCCAACTGCAATGTTAACATATCCCGCAAGGAAGGTGCTGCCCATCTCCTTGAGGGTATCTCGATGGCTAGTTATCAAGGAATCGACAATTGAGAAGACGAAGAAGCGAGTGGACTGCACAAGGGCTCTCATTTTGACATTGGCGAATATACTAGAGAATGTTCAAAGTAATGGAAATGCGCGACTATTCAAGTACGTACGCGTTGAGAATATCCTTCACCTCAGACGACTGTATGTTAGGAAACTTGACAAGGTAAGAGAGACCACTGAGTGCAGGGATGATGGTCTCAAGATCTTCAAGCTTGCTGCAATAAAACGTGGCGAGCACACGGACTAGTAAAGACAGTAAGTATAATTAATTCATCCTTGAGATAGATTGGACTCACTAGCCTGGAGATTGAGCCTTTCGTGTGGACATCGTCCAAGAACAGATGAGAGAAATTCAACACCTGCAAGGACTGAGAACAAGAACACCAGCAAGTGACAGACAAGTTCACCTTTCGTCTGCAAGCGGTCCTCTTCAGATGTTAAGAATTCACCAAGAGCTCTTATAATATCTAACAAAGTTAGTTGTCCACTTGATATTCCTGAAGAATGCAAATAAGTTTTGATATCGTCTTGCAACGAAAGGTGTACCAGTAACGCTCTCTTCGATCTCGGAGTCCTTCTCCGATGCCATCCAGGAGCGAACCAAACGCTCTGCTGTCGCCATTTTCGCTGAACTATGGTACCAACCGATACCGGAAGGCAGTGGCAGTTGAAGGAGATTAGATTTGAAAGCGGAAGCTCAACAACTCAACATCAGCACATATTGTCACACGGAAATTTGGATCGTGTTTCTGTTGAAGCTTGAAGGTGACTGCATATAGCGTCAGCTGTACTTCACCAGTTCTGACTGGCAAATGCTTCGCAGCACACTTTCATGTAATCACCGATGTTATCTACGACAAATTCACCTGAAGGTCTACTTCTCTTCGACGGCGCTGACATCGAACGACAAGCCTCCTCCGAAACACAATGACAAAATCAACTATAACCCGGATATCTCTTTCTCCACCACTGTCGACTCGAAACACCTCAAGTACCCAATGCTATCATCGCATGATCTCGAGTCTCATCGTAAACCACCAACCAGAGTCCGGATGCTAGTCCGAGATTTCATAGAGGATTCATTGTACAATCTGCACTATGGCTATTTCAGCAAGCGCGCCACGATCTTCACTGCACCTCCGCACTGCGGTGGCGTTGAGGGAGGCTTTGATTTTAACAAATATAGAGACAGTGCCGAGTTTGAAGTCGACGTTGCAAAAAGGTACAGGGAGTTTGGCAGTGGTGAAGAGGACGGTCCTGGGAGGCAACTATGGCACACTCCGACAGAATTGTTCAAGGTGGGTAACTCTGTTTTTCGTGTTATTGGCACAGATGGCTAAAATATGCTACAGCCATGGTATGGGCAAGCGATAGCTCAGTGCCTGGTGTCCGAATACTTGCTCAAATACTTTCCTTACGAAGACTTCAAAGTCTACGAGCTTGGGGCCGGAAATGGCACGCTGGCACTGAATATTCTGGATTTTCTGAAGACACACTACCCAGAGGTATACGACCGCACGCAGTATACAATCATTGAGATTAGCCAGAAGTTAGCACGGGCGCAGCGACATCGTCTACACCAACAGGGCCATGGCCAGGTCGTGGACGTAGTGAACCGGAGCGTTTTCCGGTGGGAACGCAAGGAACACGCGCCATGTTATGTGGTAGCAGCAGAAGTGGTCGACAATTTTGCACATGATGTGGTACGGTATGATCTGAAGACCCTGGAGGCATATCAGGGGGTCGTCGCCGTGGACGAAGTGGGGGAGTTCGTACCGTTTTACACGAAGATCAGTGATCCACTCATCGCTTCCTATCTCGCGCTGCGTCGGCGGCTGTCACTTCCTGTCCCGCTGCCACGCTTCCTTCGCTCGCCATTTTTGCGGAGACTGTACGCATCTTTGCCATTCGCACCGAACCTTTCACCCCCAGATTACATCCCGACGAGGCTGTTGAGTCTACTGAAGATACTACGTACGCACTTTCCTCGCCACCGACTTCTATTATCAGACTTCTCGTCGCTACCGGATGCAGTGCCAGGCTTAAACGCCCCTGTGGTGCAGACGCGCGTTGGCACAACGATGATTCCTTGTGGAAATATCTTCGTGCAGCAAGGCTGGTTCGATATTATGTTCCCGACGGACTTTACCGCGCTTCGCGAGATGTACGAGTTCTTATTGTCACAGGCGGGACCTGACGCGGATGAACAGGACGAACTCTCGTATGCAAGAGTGTCGCCATTAGCATCGAGTACGTCTCCGCTTTCGCTTGGAGCCGGTTTCTTTTCATCCCATGCTCGCCGCTCACCTCTGGATGGCGTGGCGTCTGCGAGTGGACTTCCCGTTGGTGAGCGGAAGAGTAGTGTGTTCAGTCATGCGGAATATTTGGAGACATATGCGGACCTTGGGAAGACAAGACTGGCGAATGGGGAGAATCCGATGGTTGGATTTTATGAAAATGTGAAGGTATTATTCTGATGTGCGTTTTTGATGAACTTTGAGAATGTCTCGCATTATACATGATTCAGAAGACCATCCAATTGGATGATTTCCGTTGGGCCATGGCTAATATGCACCTATGGATAGGCGACCCGCCTTGGGGTCTGAAAAAATGATACAATATCAGCGTCAACTACAACATCATCAACGGCCATCCATCGATCACTGATCTTTCCCTTCACTGAGTTGACAGTCTTGCGGGTGCAATGCACTTTGCGCTGCTCTAGACAGACGATAGGTCGATGCGCGAATACGCATGCTGATCGAACTATTAATGTGACTCCAGATATGACGCGACCAGAAATGATTCTAGTGCAAGAGGAACCCAAGGATGGAATGTTTGATCCCGCGGAAGCAGTCCGTCTGACTCACGTGTGTATGCTCTAGCTGAGCTCTCCGCCGCTTCCCGTCAGTGTGTGCTTTGCAGTCTGCAGTCTGCGTGCCATGCTTTTATCTCCGTGTCTGAGTCTACTCTTTGCAATGTGAAAAATATTTGTCAAGATGGAAAGCACATGTCGGCGCGGCATTCGATCACTATTTAGGAGGGAAGAGGAAAAAGGCACAACAACAAATGTACAAATATATCTAATTGTATTCATGGTAAACGTCCGAAGGCGAACGGATTGGTAGTATACGGTATATACACTAAAGTATGATATAAATTTTGGTGTTCAAAATCCCTCCTGCAAATTAAATACTTGACGGATTCGATTGGTAAAATCACATAAAGTTGATCCTCGAGGACCTGTGGCTGTGATGATGGGCATGTCAACTGAACGGTCGATGGGATTCATATAATACCGTCCAGCCCAAGTTGGCATGGTGGACTGTGCACTCTCCCGAATATCGGCAAGCTTTAACGCAGTATCCAATCCAAGTTTCTGTACATCTTCGAGTCCGATGGGCTCTTCTCTCCTTGCTAGCTGCAGCAAACCCGGGACCAGCCATTCTGTGACACCATAATCCTGAGCAAGTGCAACTTTGTCTAGAGGTCTCATAGCAAGCATAGGCTCCATTTGTTGAATGGCGAATGCCTGAACGTGGGTGAAGCTCCACATTTTGGATAGCTTCAATATGCCCGTCCACTCTTCGAGGGTTGCTGGAAGTCCGTCCGAAGAGGGTGGTAAGCGGGTAAGTGGCCTAACAAAGTCCAAATGCCATCACGATCAGGTTCCAAGCTACAAGTCTGTGAAGCCAATACTCACATGGGATATAAAACTTTCATGAGAGACTGGAAATCTTCCTTCAGAATGCCCTCGAGAACGATAGGATCTGTGTCTGAATATCCCTCAGCTTTGTCGGCTTGAACGGGCAGTAGAAACAGATCGCGAAAGATGTCTGACTGCGACTCTAATGTATCACGAGGCACCCTGAATAAGCAGTCCTCGACCTAGCGCAGGTGACAGAGTGAGCTGCTTCATGGCTGCCCAATAACGACTCACCAGAAATGTGACGAAAGTAAAGTAAAATTGTTCGTGGTGTTTTGGAACAGTCATTACAGATTGATATCAGGCTCCTCGCGTGAATTGTGATGATAAGAGTGAACGGTGACGTTGTGTGCGAGGTTGTGGCACTTATTAAAGTATTATCGGCGCTAGTTAGGGGTTTGGATTTCCTAATTCGACATACTCTCCACATCTTTTGTTGGCACCTGGCGCGACGGTGGCGGGTAGGTGTTCAGTACAGTACATATAAGCACATCTCCCGTATCTAGGCGTCATAATCTTGGAAACATAACCAGATGTGTGATCCTTCAATGTAGAAACATCATAGCATCCGCAAGGTATACATGTAGTAATGAAAGGATTCTCCCAGTTGGTTAATCTCAAGTGAAGTACTTCGTGTTACATGGGGACCAGTGAGATATCGTCTTCGGAAGTGCGGTTGTCCAAAGGTGATGTAGATGAAGATGCCATTGCGCTTAAGTACACTGCCAGTCCCCATGAGACCAGAAGGTATGAAGATGAAAAGGGACTAACCGTATGACTTGAGATACCTCTGCTGTGCAGTCCTTGATTACTTGCTCTGGTGGATCCTGAGTGGTCAGGCCATTAGTAGGCTGTATATGTTGTCATGACGATTAAACATACCCAGACGTCGGTAGAAGAAGTCATCATTGCATCCATTGTCCCTAGAAAGCGTGAGATTTCAAAAAACGGTAATTTTAAATTCATTGTGTACCTTTATCGATGGCGATATCAAAGGATGAGGTATCTAAACCGTCTAAAGTTCGGACATCCTTCACTTCCCCTATATCAAAGGATCAATACATGTTCTGAGCAAGTCACTACATACATGTCATCTCTGGTCGCATATCTTTGTGTCGGTTGCGCATCTTCTCGATCACAACAGGCGAATACTTTGGGAGAAATATCAGGTAGATCAAGACCATCGCAGCAAGAAACATACATCAACGTTAACAATGTTTTTGTACCCATCTTCCCACATCTATTGCACGACGGTATTAGTCGCGAGATTAGTACATATGGAAGAGGAAAGACCTACGTCCTCCGAAAATTTTGAATTTCCACAACCGAGCATCAGGATGCGTGCAGCTTTATCGGGGATGAGCTTCCGGATGTCATTCGCAACATCCGCATAGGTCTTGAACCAGTCAAAAGAGGCATCCTCCGCTTCTCTAATCATCTACGGTATCTTGTGACTCATCAAAAAAGCAGACGGAGACATACTGCTCGTATCGCTTGTCCCTTTATGAATTGTTTGGTGAATATATCTATATCATCTCAGAAGGTAGAACTACTCACCAGTACACTTCGGTACCGTACTCCTCATTTTTGTGGGGAAGGGACATGTTGATATCCGACTGGTGAAACTGAAGTCAATGACGCCTGCGGCAATTCTGCTGGTCACTTAGGTCATCGCCGCGGAGTTTCATAACTGGAGAATTTATCGTCACGCGTCACGGTTAGCATTCACGAAACGTACTCGCTTCTGAGTCAAATGAGCAGTAAAATCAAGTTGGCTTAAGATCAATGAATTATCTGTGTTGGGGTACCACAGACAAGTCCGCAACTGTCTGCTACTACAATTCAAGATTCGTTTCGTATTTGATTATTTCCTTGTATGCTGATAAGAAAATCAGGATACCAAGAAGGTATTACGTTCGTGTGATGTCGCATGTACACCAAAAACACAGGATAAAATGATCAGGATTCGTGTCGTGACATAAAAAAAAGCTGTCACGGTGCGTCAGCGATAACCGGCATCCTCTCAATCGCGGAATTGCGGAATGACGATTTATCTTGCATAGAGTCTGTGGTTGCGTTATTGAGGTGAGCCGTGAAGGGGGTGGAGAGACCGCACCATTATTAGATTTATACTCCATGATGGTCGATGGAGGAAGGTTGAGCACAGCGCGCAAAGTGTCCCTACCACACCAATTAGACCGTTGAAATTACGAAAAAAAGCGAAAGACACACCGAATCTTTTCTCGCACCTTTGCATCCCCATCGACGCGATTCCATAAGCTCACAATGTCCTCACTCTGGCGCACACTGATGGTGCAACCACAGATTTCTGGCCATCCTCCATCCTCCCCTTCCCCCTGTGTGCCACATTCATCAAACATGTCGCCCACAACGCCCATAACGAGGTCCTCCCATACCCTGTCCGCTACTCCCTTACGCAATCGCACAATCCACTTTCCACCAGCACGATTCAGGGGGTCTTCCCATACAGGCCTGCGAACACCCGCATGGAACAGGAGGTAGTCCGTAGTGGGCAGGAGTGCAGAGGGCGGTGAAAGGTGAGTTTGAAGTCCCCAAAAAGATTCGACACTGGAGAAAGAAGCAATTTTTTTAATGCCTTCTTCATAATTAGTGATTTTATTTCCCGGAGCGCGCTGTTGTCGGAACCAAAAGACCCACCTGATGAAATAGACGTTAGTCAGGGATGAGAATGAGAAGGAAGCCACGAACATACGTATTCCGGAGAGGGTGAACGGGCAGCGGTGCGGGAACATCGACACCCCGGTCGCGCTCCTCATGTGGGGGGTGTACGACGGAAGTGGAGAAATGCCTGCTTGTAGGGGGTCGTGCGCGTGTCTCTGATTGGATGGCGGGTGTGGTAGTAGTGGTGGTGGTGGTGCTAGATGCTGCGTTTGCAAAACGAGTCTGGAATTGTGAGTGGTTTGAGAAGTAGCCAGCCATCGTGAGTAGGATAAATAAATGAATAAAATGGCAAGAAAAAGATGTTAACGGAGTATGGAGCACCAGGATCGGCCACTATATGTAGAAAGAGAGGACGTTCCGTGAGTATCAGTGAGTATGGACAGACAAAGTATGAACAAGATGGTATCGTAGGTGATTGAGAAAGGCAAAGGATAATAGGATTAGTAAGCCGTAGTCTTGTCTCCTTTCACTCTCAACCACTACCACTGAATCTAGACTTCTGGGTCATAACGGCTAGGCAACCGCAAGGTACTTATAGACAAGTACTTGCATAGAAATCACTTCGTTCATTCAAGATACCATCGCATTATTGATACGCATCCACGTCCTCTATAAACTCACTATATCATACATTCAAGATTTGAGCGGCACCATGTCTCACGCCAGACACCAGTCCTCATCGCCGCGTAAGTCAATGCGGGCGTCCGAACCGCTCTCGTCCATAGATCAGGCCATGCCAAATGGGGCACATTCTCTTGCACATGAACTCGCTGTTGCACTTATGCCCGAGCCCGGAGCCGGGTCGCGAATGCTTGCAGAGGAGTTTGGGATTGAGTACGACGAAGGCGCAGAAGGCATTGATGAAGATGACTGCGTACGTGGAGATGAGGAGCGTGAAGTGCACGTACCAGGGGACAGTCTGGCGAATGAGATTGGAAGTAGCCTAGCCGAGGAGATGGGGGGCTCCAGTTTGGCGGATGAACTAGGCGGGAGCGGGAGTGCTGAGGAGGATGTCGATGAAGATGTTGAAGATAGTCTAGATGGGGACGATGACGATAACTCGCTTATACCAAAAAGACGGGAGCAAGATCCCATGGAGATCCTTGCACAAAATCTCGCTTCAACAGATCAATTCCTTGCACATTTACGCGCCATCGACGCTCTACCTACTTTATCCTTCGCACACACCTCGGATACTGCTCCAAGTGCACACGTCCTAGAAAGGCTGGCATCGGACATGATTCGTGCCATTAACGAGGCTACAAAAGAGCGGGAAAGTCAGGTGCGCGAGCTCATTGCGTATGAGCGCGAATTTCGCCGGCTTTCGACCGAACTCGGTGGGAATGACGTCCTTTGTGAGTTGGATGACATTGACGAGGGTGAGGGGGACATCGAACCTGCACCAACCAAGCTAGATACTGTCACCGAGGAAGACGAACTTGAATCGTCTTATGCACCGTCCCTTTCTTCACCCCAAAAGCCCTCGTTCGCTGCACCCCAGCCCTCCAGTGCTGCTGCACCGCTGCCCCACTTGGTGCAGCTGCGAACACATACGGCGGCACTGCTCTCATCACTCACAACGATATCAGAGCAGGCGCAGGTAAATGGAGCCGCTACAGCAGATTCAGGTCGGCGTATTCGTGCGTTGAAGAACCGTTTTGGTGGGTTGCGTGGGGAGTGGGAAGGCGCGGAGCGCAGCCGTGGACGTATTGAACGGTGGGAGCAGGAAGGCGCAAATCTCAATTGCAGGAGAGTTGCGGAGGAGCACATGATTGCATTCCAACAGGCCATAGATGAGGCAGGGGTTAAAACACAGGCGATTATGGCGCGGTAGCCATGGTAGAATGGACTTGACTACGCTGGAGGATCGCTACATATCTATTCACATTCACTCGTATTACAATATTATACCAGCGCATCATTTATATTTTGTTTGTAGAGCTGACTGGTCCGACATCGGTCATCTGCTATGCAGTATTTTGTTTCCAGAAAACCATGTAAAAGTCAAGCGGGCATATTTCAAGTGAAGGCGGCAGCCAATTTCAGCATTTTCTACTTGAATAGGTGGAGATAAGTTGCTGCGCCGTAGAGTGCAGGTCTATGGCACAGACATGATAGCGGTGCGGAATAGAAGCGCGTTATTTTCTAACATGAAATTGCAGAATGATATCTTCGACAAATTCGGCCAGAAAAGGAAATGGGTGTTTTACTGAATTCGGCGCTTAATGGAACGTTCAATGTGAATCTCAATCCAGTGATTAATACTAATGCCTTCTAGTCCAAACAATCACTAGCATGCATGCGGGTCTCACTCACATGATTAACTGCATGTGACCAACCAAGTTCCAGCCGCATGCTCCCGCTGATGTCTAAGTGCTCATCTGGACAAGTGACAGTAAGCGCTCACTCAAAATTGATATCCCTCTTCGCCGGGGCGCTAAGCTTTACATCTAGCCTAGATATCTACACGTGTGTATTTTTCCTTTTCTTTTTGTTTGGTGAGCGCTTTGAGTCTTCGCTGTGCCTAGACTACTAATCTGGAGCTGAGATTAGAAGTAGAGTTCCGAGTATCATATCTGCACGACCCAGGTATCTCAATCTGTCAAACTTCTCTTATTCCATTTCATCTGAATGACCACTACGTTGTTGTCCATGAGTTGTAGAAACGTAATCTGGACATTGATGAGCCCCTAATGTCATTCCTTGACTGGCCGTATCAATTCTTGCCAGTGGCGCCAGCATTAGCAAGCGGGTGGCATGCCATGGTTTGGCACGGCACAGTCTCAGACGGTCGCACTGATTCAATTTTCGTCAATTTTTTCTGAGGCACAATGTCAGTATTTGATTTCGATCTATATCTCTAGGGTCCTGAATGAGCGCTTGCTCCCACTTCGCACAGAGCGTGTTCTTCTATATTCAATGAAAATGCCCGAAGCATCCTATCTTGACGCGCCCGGGTCGCGTACGATTTACACGCAGCAAATTCTTGCGGAGTTCCATTCATCCTTTTTAACTGCTGTTCATTGATTTTAACTTCCCAACCCACCTGCAGATAGTTCTTGATGGCTAAACAGAAGCTTCTGTTGGTGTTGACAATCCTCATCTCCACTTGCTTATTCGCCCTTATCTGGGGGTTCATGATTGTAGTTTGGCATCAAAAATACGTGATTCTCTCCGACTCCGTCGTCGGCCTCATTATAGGATATCCCACTGTACTCACCCTCGTATCCACTGTGATATCCACGATTCTGTCAGTGATCACCACGCTGTAAGTTTAGATAGCTAGGTGTGTGCAGTGCTTCGCTGACATCTGCATCTGCATCCAGTCTTTTATCGTTCGCAGTCAAAAAGGCAATCAACCATTATATCACTCGGCCAATATCACTGGTCAAACTTCATACTGCAATAGCTCTCACCATATCACAACCCCTTCTTCGATGGGATTATTACAAACTCTCACTTCTCACGCTGATTTTTGTCGGTTTGATTACGCTCCTCAATTCAAGGTTTGACACTATGCTCACAAGCGCTATAACTGACACATACCATGTCACAGCTGGACGACATTACTATTGCCGACACTGCTTTGGTGGCCTGTAACGATCAATGGCACAGATTTAGACCTCGGAAGCAGTGCCTTCAATGCGAAACTAGGTTCTGACCTTAATGCGCCAGGACGTAAGGGCTGTGTATCCTTATTCATTGAGTAGTGCCCATTGAAAACCCCATTATAGATTATCAGAGTGGCTTGGATCTCATTGATATTATGGCGTCAACGAGCGGGACTTCAGCCACACGTTTGGCTGTTGTAGGCGGAAGTGAAAGTATCTTTGCCTTCAACGGTGTCTCGTACGACACATCCAGTGGTGCGCTCTGATGTACCAGCGTACTCAGATTAGTATCTCATTCTGTTATCAGGTGGCATCCTTCCAGCGGTCGAAGATTATGCAGGCACGACATCACTCCCTATTAAGATTGGTCTCGAGTACTATGGTGGACAAGTCGCGGCCAATACATCACTCAGCAAATACAAGGGCCGTTACGGACTCGCTAGAACTTATACAGTGACACAACAGGGTTTTTCGGCGCATATTAACTGCACTAACCTAAGTGCCCTTGACCCAAACCAGTATTCAATGAGCTTTAATAATTTCACTTCGCTGAATACTACAACTACAACTTGGGAATGGGAAGCTAATTGTCCTCTCGGCGGTATGCCTGCACGGTCCACCTGTATCTGACGCGGTCTGATGTTGTTTGTCAGCGGGTAGCGGCTATTGGTCGACGAAGGCCTTCTGGGAGGATGACAGTGAAAGTCCATATGATGGCCTTCTCGCTATTATTGTCTGTCCCGAGTTGCTCTCATTCGTGGATGTTACTGTCACAAAATTCGGTAAGCGAGTTCAAATTTGAGAAGCGCCGATATTGATTGTTACTGCTACCTTAGACGTCTTCTTGCAGGGCATGGCACAATATAGTTTCTTGAATGCAATGGTCTGCAATGTAACACCATATGTGGCTTCGTTCGATGTGACATACAACCAGTCAATGATCTCCGTTTATCAACTCCAACATGGTCCCATCCGGCTACTCCAGAACAGCCCGAATGTCGCCGCCTTCGTATTGAACGTAGTGTCCCAGCTGTCTATCTCTAGTCAGACGACGTACAATAACCCTTTGGGGGAGTTGCTGCACCTTATAGACCCCAACGATATCAATAACATCTTGGTGAGCAGCTTTTGCCACGTTTAGAACGACAAACAAATTGTTGAGTTAGGAAAACTACTTCCGCGGCCTCGTAGAGTTTTCTGGCACAGTAAGTGAACGATCTCATCCTACCCATCACTCTCAAACGGAGGCTGATGTACTGTAGTACCTTCGTTCTTCCTACTCTGCAGAAGGTGCCAATACGGACTCAACGATGCAGGACTTGTATTCAAACCCAGAAGCTTTCACACCCCTGAATGGAATCATGTATGTCTCGACCTACGGCTGGGACGGAAAACGCCTTACATACATCTATATTCTCTGCGTCTTCACGGTCATCTGGGCGGTCACAGTTGCAGCTGCTGTGTTCAGTCTGATTCAGGAACGTACTCACCCACGCACCTGTCCCACTTTTGATGCGTCGAACCCAGTCCATCTGATAGTGGCATCTTCAGCGGGGGGACTAGAAACGCTCGCAAGATTTGAAGATAACGGAGCTTTGGAGAATGATCGTGCACGAGTGCGTCTTTCAGATGGTCGAGATGTGGCACCCGATGATGAAGTGGGAGAGAAGACATCCGCTCGGCCTACTGGATCGACAATGCCGCGGTTCGAGATTGTACCGTAGGTGAGCAGCCTACAGCTGCTAGGTACAACGTGCTACGAAATCTTGCGTCTTACTACCGTGATCTGTACTTACTACTGCCTGACACCATGTGATAGTTTTTCCTTTCATCTGATACTTACAGTCTTGCCTTCCGAGTTACTTGTAAAGCCTGGCGTTCTTGCAACTAAATTATTATCTGATGACATTGCTCTGACCGTCTGAACTCGAAGTTCACCTCAAGTTGAAGCATGCTTTAGTTAGTGGCTGTGCTATGCCATTTTGAACGCTGAGCATCCTGCCTCAGATGCTTATTTGAAATACACGCAAGGACTGAAAAAACGTGATGATAATTGAGTAAAAAACATACTACAAGGAGACAGCCTGGTTCCACTAGCTACGCAAGTTGTACACCTTTGTGCCATAGTATACACCTGCAGCACTGCTCGTTGCAGCAAGCACAAGGGGTACTGGGCCCTTAGTAATGCGGGGAAGAGATGAGAGCAGAAGCAGGGCCGAAGCACCTACGAGAATAAAAGTCATTATATGTATAAGAATGTGAGGGTTTCAAGGATAGCAACGTACCCAAGGCGCCCTCCAACCCATTTGGCGCGCCTTTCCTAATGACATCTGCACTCCACAGGAACAAGAGACCAACGCTAGAGAATAGGAGTTCGCAAAAACACACTTTTATAATACCGGAGAACGACTCACCCAACACCAGCGACGAGTGAAGGAACCGAACGAGTTCTTGCATACCCAGTGATACCGCCGACGATACAGAGAGCGCCCATGGTGTATGCAGGGTAGGCAGACTGAATAGACTTGGCGTGAGTGATAATTCTATACAAACAAAATAAGGTCTCACCATCGTGTAAACTGAAGTGGATGATACAAAGATGGGGGTAAGGTGGGTTTACAGTTGTCGAAGTCAAGTTGAAGTCGCCGCTCGCGTTTGGTTGCTTTTAATTCGGGCGACCGTGTGAACGTTTACCCCGCATGTCAGTTTCTGGTACTTAGCTTCAATATTGATGTAAAATATAAATTAAATAATATATTCACCTTTTCGCCAGCCATGGATGCTCAGCTTCTTGCACCGCTCACGCAACTTACTGCTCTTTCTCAATCACTCTTCCTTTCCTTATCTCAACAGTCTTCGCAAAAGCAAGTTCCCCCACCTCCTTTAAGCTCATTCGCTGCCGTCGATGTTGAACTGCAAACTGCACTGACAACAGCGGCAGCACATCAGCGCCGACAGTCACGCATTGTCGCGTTACAGCAGGAGCTATTGGAGGTGGATGCTCGATGGCGTGCTGTGTGTGAGGCATTAGAAGAGGGGAGGAAGGTATTGGACGAGATCGTAAAGGAGGGCGATGAGCGTGTAGAATGCATAAGAAAGGCAAAGGAGGGTTCGTAGTCTAATTTCTTATCCGGTTGGCATTAAACTGGTGTACACATGAAGCTGCAATTCCATATCCCGAATTGCTTGCATATGCACAAAGCCTTAGCGCCTTTACGAGCGCGCCGCCAGGCTTGACTATGCCCGAGCCAGGTGCCGTAGGTCCTGTGCCTCTATTCTTCCCGCCATTCCCAAATGAGGAGAAGATGCGCCGTGGCAGACTGAATGTGGAGCGCCCATTGGGCGGGCTCGGGGAGAACCGTAGTGTGAGGGGTGAGTGGTTCTTCAATAACGAGCGTATTCTACTAGTAGTGTGGTTCGATCTTGAATTGTGTTTTATAACTGGCTTTTATTCCCAAATATCATCATTATTCGTTTCCTTCGTATAATTTTTTTTCTTTCCGTGCCTTTAAATTGAACACAAGCTAACGTATGAGTAGCGCCAGAGCCGTCGCCCCCACCTGTCCAGACGCGCGAGCGCCCAGGTGTGAACCCTTACCGTCATGATACGCGCCCACAGCTGGCTGTGTTCGACCTCGACCTCGACCTCAACCCAGATCTGTGATATCAATCGTGTCGCTGAGAGATCTCGTTAGGCAGTGCTGGTAAGTCCTGTTATGTTCGGTTTATTGTTCTCTCTTACTTGGATAACAGTAGGGGCCGTGCAGTGCGACATTGGGGAGAAGATTGATTGCGCAAATTCGAGGTGGTAGTCCCTTCAACGGTACAGCTCGTCTCAATTGACAGTGAGGGAGGTACGCAGTTTTGTAAGGCTGAAAACTACCAGCATTTATCCTCCCAGCCTATGAATAGTTGTAGCATTTACAAGACCGCCGAACATGACACACTCGGTTTTCAGGTCCATGCGCAAGATGTGTTGTGATATGTAGGGTAAAGCGGGGTATGAGAAATGTTAAGTTCCTTCACTAAATCAATGTCAATATAGACTAGTACTAGATCGACGAGTCCCTCAGTCCTGCAAATGGATGATTTACAAAGCGTGGCGACATGCAGGTGCAGGTACTTAGAGGACGTCAGGAAGAATAGCATATCACAATGCAGCGCCCAAGCTTACCGCAGGGTATGTCAAAACAAGACACGACATAGCGAATGAGCATCAGTTGCCTGCCTCTTTTGTCTTGCGAAGGGTTTCTAGTCCTACAGTCTTTGCTTTCATTAGGGAGGCTGCCTTTGAGCCTTCGTTAGATATTCCTTGATCCCCATGCACAACTAGTGGTGCTTCAGGCATAGGTGCAGACTTGGACCGTTTCACTATTTTAGCAAGCAACTCCGATACGCCACCTATACTGCGCCTCTTTTTGCGGTGCTCCTCATCGGCGCGGATCTTGGCCTCTTCAAACTGGCGACCCCATATTATAAGTTGTCTGCGAAACCCAATGTTTGGCGCAACTATTCCACGCTTTGCTTGGACATGCGTAATGGTCTCCAAAGCGTGCATTGGTGTTGTTGCGACGAGATAAGCACAAATCAAGATTGGTGATCTCGAAATACCCTGGAAACAGTGGACCTACGAGGGGTGCCTCAATTGGTTCCTACAAATTAAGAGCTTAGCAATCCAAGGCGCACCAGGACTTTCGCGTCTTCATTATTCAGCGCCTCCTTGATAAACTCCACGACGGGATCGAACCATCCAAAAATTTGCTCTTCAGCTGAGTCGCGCACGGGGACGTGGAGAACCTGGATGTGCGGTGGAAATACGCCCGTGATATCAAATTCGATAGCAGATACGACGTGCGTAATGCCGAGGCGTGCGAGATTGCCTGGTGTGCGAGCGGTGTAATAATCGGTGAGATAGAGGCGAGGAATTATGGCTGTCGCTGCACGTCCGTGAGATAGGTCTGCGTCATCCCTTGGGCGTCGAGAAGTTGTCTTTTGGATAAGTGAGGATTGCCATGAGGTAGAAGGGAAGGAAATCATGATATAGGACGGTGTGAAAGAGGGAGGGGTGGCTTCAGTCGTGCAACAATGAAACTCCTCTAGTCTAAGCTGGTGATCTTATAGGTCCAGGTCGACTCCAGGATCAACTGGATGCCCCGATAAATAAGACCTATGGAGGTTCCTCAGCTGCCGTAACACATCGGGCAGTGGTTACTTTGGCATCACATTACATATACCAAAACAACCGTAAATACAGCGTAAATTTGGCAAGCTGAGGCATAACATCGAAAGGGCGATCTGAGTATGCAATTGTTATGCATTGATGTGTGTAGGTAACATTACTCCTTATTTCACAGTCTGCGAGGTTAACGTTGATCGATTGATCAGAATGACAAAAGCTCCCAGGCGAGTCGACGATATACGGCAGTTGAAGTTCACAGACAGTAGATAACACACAATAATGCGATGTGTGTGATGTGATATTTCGATAACCTAATATGTAGTAGTCTGGCAGGTAATACACGACATGCCAAGTGTGTGGCATGTCTCTGGATACCAGAGGTGAAAGGGTACTAGAAGCTTGCTCGCAACTGAATCATGATGCAGCTTTTTGCTCAGCCCGTGCTTTCCGCTGGTGCATAAAATCAGTAGAGTCAATTAGAGATTTTGAGAGGTTAACCCACAGATCCATTAAGAGCGTAAAGCGAGTTCTTGCGGAACTATATTATGTGCTTGAGCACTCAGCACGTAGAATCAGACACTTGTAATCGTACCTTTGGGTCGACCTATGAAGAAAGGTAAGCCCTAGAGCAGAGATTGAATATTATTTTGACAACGTACCCCCCTCAGCGACCGAGACCGGTTAGTTTGTGGCCTCCTGATACCATTGCGGTGTGCCTTGTGGTTCTGGTTGTGGTTGGTGTGGCTTTGCAAATTTCAGTTGGATAGATATCCACCAAACTACCAAACGCACTTTTTGGACTTGGCCATGGCGTCGACGTTGACTTGAGGCTTGGACTCAAACGATTCGATGTGAATATTAATGACGGCGTCGAAATCAGGTATATCGAATGATGTGGCTGAAGAACTGTCTAGTTGACTGTCCCACAGTGCGGCAAATCCCGAAGGCACCCCTGACCAACATATTGAGTCCGAAGTCCAAGTCGGATTAGTAATACACTACTTTTACATCATTTCAGGACTCGTCATTTAGTCTATAACCACCATGTCGAAACATCACCCCGGTGAGTCTCCTCTCCTGTGACGCTATAACAGATAATTGAATAAATTGATATAGACTTGATCATGTGCCGGCGCCAGCCTGGCATTGGTGAGTACATCATAAACCGATCCGGCTGTGATTGTTGCTAATCTTACACATACTTCAGCTATTGGCAGATTGTGTGAGAAGTGTGATGGTAAATGGTGCGCCAAGCAATACTATTATTTGTGCTATCAACTAATACACGGAGACTTAGTCCCGTCTGTGATTCATACGTACGACCTGAAACACTCGTCCGGATATGTGACGAGTGCAATTTTGGTACATATGGAGGAAGATGTATTATCTGTGGATCACCAGGTGCGTTACAACTATTCTTGTGTTTACAACATAGATCAAACAGATTCTCGTAGGTATATCAGATGCGTACTACTGCGCAGAGTGCACGCGGTTAGAAAAAGACAGAGACGGATGTCCGAAGATCGTGAACTTGGGTGCTAGTAGGACAGATTTATTCTATGAGAGACGCAGATTAGGTCAGTAATACGTGGTTGAAAAGTTTCCTGTCAGCTGCTGACAGTCCTTGTCCCAACCAGGCTTCAAGAAGAGTTAGCCTTACACGTACTACACTTTTTGTACGATTGTGCATGAGTTGCACCAGATTTGGTGCTCAGGATGTTTGTATTACATTCCATGAAGACGGGGTAGGAGTAGGTATGCAATCCATTGGCTACTCAAATGTGTAGAAAATAAAGAATATATATATATACCGGCATACATCTAGCAGTACACTGGGAAACCAATAATAGGTGGGCTGTCGTTGGGATTTTCCAGGTTTGCAATTCGCCTATATCATCGTTAGGTGACGTTCTGTGAAAGTTATAAGAACAACACACCGAAATTGAACCATGTCGACCTTCTTCATGTGTCAGTAGATAGATAAAGTAGGCAATGGAAAGCGTACAGGTGCCTTGAATACAACAAATATGTGTGTCTGGTCGTGAGTGTCAAGAGATTCACATTCTCCACAGAGGTCTTTCGCGCAATACGCGCAACGGTACCATGCTCCTTGAATGCGCTCCATACAGCGATCACAAAGCGCCGTGGAGTGAACCAAATGATAGAGATACTCTGTGAATCTCCAGTATGAGTGTGAACGCTTATCGTGCATGGTCAACAAACCTTGTGGATCTGCGTTGGGTGCGAGGCCGCCAACAGGACCAGCTGGAACCTTATACCTACCAACGTGTCACTGAAATCATCCCAATGCATCATTACAACTCGAAACTCACAGTTTCGGAAGGAAACCAGACGGCGACTCGAGTTGTACATGAACAGGTCTCGGTATCTTGAAAAAAGAGTGCATTGGGTCATGGATGGCATATGACTTCTGCTCGCATGATTGGCACTTGAAATTATGATGAGAAAATTGTATGTGTGTAATTGCAATGTACATACCAAGCTATATGCAGTGGGTGAGGAGGGGCATGTAGTACATTGATATCGTGTACCGATTATTGTCTGGAGAGTCGTCAGCCCTTCACGGGGAACTATGATTGCGAGGACCTAACCTGGTTGCAGCCCTTGCAGGGCAGGTGGTGATTCAGCGACTCGCCAGTGAGCGCACCGTGCCTCGAGCCGACGACCGTCTGAGCATATGAAGAGTATACAGAGCCTGGTTTTGAGCGGGATGCGGTCAAAACATGTGCTGCGTCCCTGCCTGTCCACAAATGGATGGCACGGCGGCTGGCCGTTTGTACTTCTGTTGTTTCAAGTGGATAGGGAATCTTGGAAAAACGTGAGTAATGTGTTCAATCCCGGGAAAGGTAAGGAATACTTTTATCATAATATGCGAGGATATGTGCCCCCCGTCCGAGGAGTCCAAGTTGCCCGGAAGTCCCGCAGATTCACAATTAGAGCAAATGTCGATCGAGTCGCAGATTGCGCAGTGGAATCGGGCACCAAGTATGTCTTGTAAACAACTGAACTTCATCAGGTACTGTAATCACGCCGCCATAGGCCACCTACTGTGCACACTTGACGCCGGGATGTTTCATGGCTACAAACATAGGGTGAAATATGATAGGGAACTGTTGGCGAAAACACTCACATCGTTCCTCATTATTATCGTTTGACATTATCATTGGCAGAGCGTGTGAGTATTCTGGTTCACTTCTAGACCTAATGGGCTTCTCTGCGACTACAAGGAATGCATGTGAAGGGTGTATATCGTGGACTTGGCTGCCCAACCAGGTGTTAGCTCGGTCTACGTCACACAACAAGTCACTCGCCTGTAACACGCTCGACATAAATTGAATTTCTGACACGATGTACATTTATACCGTTGGTTCACGATCGTTGAATTGCATGTCGAGCATTTACAGACATGCATATCATCTTGCTCTGTGAAGAATGGAGTAAGGATGTCGCTTCCAAAGTCGCATAGTCCATTTGATACTTACCCACGTCTTCCCATCCATGATGGCCCCAAACCTTTTCAAAATATGCATGTCTGAGCTGGCCTTTCTGTCTGGGAGCAGAACGACTCCACGAAGATAAATCGTCTTCCGGAGACGTAGATTCTGCACTTGATCCATTGCGCCGCTCTGTGCTTGCACGGAGCGCATGTATCACCCCAGCTGATTCGACACATCCCGAGCACAGTTCAAAGCCCTGAGTAGACAACTCGGACCCATGGCGAAATTTGAAGCCTAATCGCGCACTATACAACGTCGGACTTGACGAAGAGGAACCGGGTAAGGAAGGGAGTGGTTTATTATGTTTGTGTTCGCTGCGTGTTGGCGGCGACCCGCTTAATGTAACAGCGTCGAAGAACATAGATGGGGAGGGTGAAGACGACAGAGGTGTATGATGATGATGATGATGATGATGATGAGGGGGATACGAATGGAATGAATCTAAATCTCTGGCCTTTCCTTTACCTAAATCAGAATCTGAGCCGTCGCGAAGCACGATGCTTGACAGAGGTTCCTTCTCGCCACACACCGCACAGACGTACCGGAAGACATCTAGTATGACTCCACAGTCTGAACAAGTAGTGAGCGAGCTTGGAGGAGGTCCTGCGGGTGCAACAAACTGGAGCACCTCTGGTGGAATGTCGGGAGCGATGGAGTATGGAACCTGGTCAGAATTGGAGGAGGGTGGGGAAGATCGCATATATAAATCAGGGGTGTCACTAGAATGATCATTGTCTGCGAGCTTTTGCTGCGAAGCAATCCACGTAAGCTGCATACTGTTTGGCCGCGGGGGCGAACCCCCAAAGGGATCGGCGTCATACTTGACACTCAAATTGTCCTCGTAACCCGAATCATGTGTCGTAGAACTCGCACCAGTGTATGAGTAGTAGTATTTCCCGCGAGGATCTCGTTCCAGCGCAAGATCCCCATCCATGTTGTTAGATGGCATATGCTCGTCGGAATATGTTAATGATATTGACCTCGAATCCGATTCCGAGGGCTCAGGTGTTGCTCCAAGCATGGATTTGATTGTGCGCGCATTTTGATCGCGCAACCACGCCGCTCCCCTGTCTTGAGCAGAACGCGCCAATGCTATGTCAACTGGTGTAGGAGAGCACGACCGATGCGAAGGGGCCATATCAGATGCTGACACATCAGGGTGCTTCTCGAGCTTAAGCTGCTCAAATACAGCTGCAGGGTCTTCTGGGACGTGCTCTTCTGTAAAGAGCTGGTGATGATCTGCGAATGGCCCCTCATCGTGCATTGTCTGGTCTTCCACTGCAGTGGAACCTCTCTGGGAGGCTGTATGACCAGTAACACTGTTCTCGGGTATAGAATACGAGTCTGTATTTTTGACCCACTTATCCGAACGCGATGCGATAGGGTGTACCGTTGATCCTTTTGCGAATCGCCAATTGGTGTCTCTCGAGCTCACTGTGACTGAATCATCATCAACTTCCCCTCCTCCGACGGACCAGCTTAATTCGCCTTCGCTCCTGTTACGGCCTTTGTATTCTTCCATACTGGCGAGACTCGATGTGTCGCTTAAGCTCGGGCCATCGTAATCAACGGTGATGTGAACACGTAGCGTGATTCGTCTGCTTCCAAAGCTGCGGCCAGACAGAATTGATGCTGCAGAGGAGAGTGGAGGATCGTCGGACCCAGCCTGAAAGTATTGAATGGCTTCTGTGAGATCGGATTCTGTGGTGATATCTGTGATTTCGCCATCATCATCCTTGTACGCAATAACATATGACGTCGCGTAAAGTGAGAAGCACTGCTCAACCTGACCAACGGTATGAAAATTAAAGAAGGTGATATGAGTGATAAGCTTTGAGTGTAAGTGCATGACCAAAAGAGACGCACTCTGTTCTTCAGCAGCTCATATGAACAATTCCTAGCGGAAGCAAAACTTATCCGCTTGTTCCATCTGTCGAAGGCGCACTTGACGACTAGGGGCCTGTCTGGCCTGGCGTGCATCTTTCTTGCAGGTTAGGCCACCTTGGTATGATATATGACCGACCAACCAAAGCAGGTGCACGTTCCGCAGTCAAGTTACTAGTGTTCATCCCGCGCTGACCGAATTCAGTAATTTGCACTGCAAAGGTCTTCTAGTGATCAAAATGAGAAAATCCCCTAGCACTGAATAATATGTGCTATTGAGCCTCTATACATATGACATTACAAACAAACGAAGAACAAGATTGTGCACATATACAATGATGACGTATAATGCCGAAAAGTACTAGGACAAATGGAAACTGCCAACTCCTTCTTTCATCGCAATGCGCAATTTCTCTCGCATCACCACTTTTGAACTATACTCCGGTAGCTTCAAGTAATTAACACAAGTCATGACACTCGGCAGGTAATCGTCTGCCATAAGTGGTGGCTCATGCGGTTTGCGAACGACAGTGAGTGGAGGGTTAAGACCACGGAACCCTTTCAGGACAGCGTCAGCCAGTCTCAAGATGAACTGCAACGAAACACACCTCCAATCGGAAGTTTCGGGCTTCCTGTAATGAATTGGAGGAAATCACGACGAGCGAAGGGATCGAAATCCGACATGATCCCTATAAGCTCGCGAATGGCACGACTCTCGCTGTGGAAGCCATGGTCAGCTTTGATAGCTTCATTCAACGCTACAACCTTCCTGTCAGTCATGTTGACACCAGTACAAGAAATTACATACTCTCGACTCCCCAGTCTTCGTCTGAGTTACCAAATAGCATGACTAACTCGTCCGCCGAGAACGCCTGCAAATCGGAGATGGGGAACACCTTGGAGAAGCCCTCTCGGAACGCCCTAGCCTGTGGCTGAACGCCAGCGCCAATAATTGCATCCAAAACCTCGTGAATGTATTCTTCTGCATTCTCCGAAGTCACAGGAATGTTACGTCCGCCAGGCTGAAACATACATTACGATCTACTTGCACAATGAAACTAAGTTGAAACTCACCCGAAGCTCGATATCGTATCCAGGAACTGTGAAATCAAGCGCAAGATCTTCGACATTGACGATATCCATTAATGCAACTTTACGGAAGAGCTAGATATCACAAAGGTAAGAAAACACCTGGTTTTGGATGGTGAATCAGTCAGAATACCTTCTCGCTCTGCCCTTTCATGGACGCGTAGCTCTGAAGTTTGGAGAGAGAGCTGGCAAGTTCGTTGTCCACAAGCTAGACAAATCATATAAGTACAATGTCTTGTCAACACACAATATTTCTGACTTTCAAGGACTCGATGGTCAAAGGTACTTCCTCCCCTAATATGAGTTTGACGAAAACCTTGTTGACTGAAAGGTCGATAATGCGGGAGTCCAACATTGCCTTCGCCACATACTGACCAACAACGCGGAGAATGTGCGTTCGTTTTCTACCAGATGTCAGCTACACAACAATCATTTAGGCTAAAGAAGTACTCACTGTCCCCCGTCATTTGCAATGTCATCAGGGCTGATAGGGGCAGGATAGAGTCCGGTAGGGTGATGAACATACATACCAGGAGTAGCTGAGTCCGCATCTCGCCATATCTTGAGATCTCTCCTGGCAAATTCTTTCGAAACGAGGGAATAAAACTCAAGAGTAGGTCCAAGCCCAGTTCCAACCTCATCAAAGTACTCCACCTCTAAGATCGAAGACGAAGATCCATAGAGCTCGAAAACCTTGACCGCTGACTCCAGGATGTGTTTACGAGAGATACGGACCTTCTGGCGCTGCAGTCGTCCAAGGAAACCGATTCCCTCGTCTCGCCGCGAGCTGTCCTGACTGCGGCCTTGCTGGCTTTGCCACTTCAGAATAAGGCGAGCGTATCCAAAAGAGGTCGATTGAAGGTAGTTGTACCTAGTGGCGAATGGGAAGAGGAAAGGGAAGTTTTGCGGCAAGTCAAGTGCCCAGTCGGGTAAGCATGAACTAAACAGAGTCAGTAACTACAAGAATATCTTATGAAGCAGAAATAGCTGAATCACCTAACCACAATCATAGGCTCCTCCAGCTGACGAGTGAGTTTGGCAGTTAACTTGTTATTAATGAAGGTGGTCTCCGAGAGCGCGCGGCGATCTAATGGTCTGGCTGGCCGTTGCGCTTCCGCAGCATTCAACCTGTGCAATACACGAAGTAAACGGAGAATTTTAGCATGAGGGGCATCATCCGGGAGGGAAGAAAGGATGGGACTAGGTGATCGGATTTTGGATGCCGAGGTGTCTGCACGAGCTGTCAATATCATTAAATTTGATAGCACCAATCAGGTGATTAGCGCCTACATTCTTGGCTCGGAGGAGGCCCATTCACTTTCTTAAACTTGACTGTATAGATTCCTTGCCACATGGAGCTCGATGGCACAGGTCCAAGTTTCTTACGAATTTCATGCTGATGAATGGCGCCATATATTGTGAGATCAAGGGGTAGAAGGTGGTCATCCATCGAGAATTCTAGGTGCCAGTCTGACGGTTTGGCTTTTAGAGCAGCTGCATACGAGGTCTTGTTCGCATTGGGCGGCCTAGATGATGAAATTAGAGGTGCTGTACTTGGGGTTGCAACTCGTGTTCCATCAGGGGTCTGCGCTTCCACTTTGCTACCGTCTGGGGATGTTTTGCATGAGTAACTGTAACCCCCTACAGTTTTGTCGCGATGGCTTACCATCAGCAATAGACAAGGTAACAGTCTTGTCTGCAGCAGAGTCGATGTCATCGTCGTCTTCAAATACCTTCCAAGAGAGCAATCAGCACCAAGGTTATACGTTTGATTTCGGAAATTACCTCAGCGTCTACCTCATCGTCGGTAAAGTCTGATATGAGTCCGCCGTCTTGGATCAGGGCTTCCATGCGTTGCGCTGTAGATTGAGGAGCAACAGATGATGATGAGCCAGTATGCACTGAACCAATGGTAGTCGCTGTTGCGGAACTGCCCTCGCTCTTGTCACCTGATGGTCCACCATTCTTAGCGCTGAGTCTTAAACTCCGGCGTCGGCCAATCTCCGAGGAGCCAGCAACAGGTGTTTCAGAAGCAGGTTTTGTGGCACTACTAGACTCTGCAGGCTTGCTTGCTTGTATTGGGGCTTCCGGAGGATTGCGCGAGCTTGCCGGGCCAAAACCAGAGGCTGCCAAAGCTGCCAACATTCCAGACAGTCCTCCGGTTGACATCAATCCCGTGATTCTGGGACGTAAGTAGTCATTCAAGGCTTGGAATGTTGCAATGGCATGAATGGAGACCACCATGTTCTGAAGATTGCGAGGAATGTCAGACTCATTATCTGCAACTAGACGAAGACGAAGTTGTCGAGCAAGCAGAGATGGTGAGCTTCGCTTGGAATCTACCGCATGTTGAGATTGACATAGAAAGAAGGGTCGGCATTGTACTCACCATCTGTTCCTTGTGAGACAGTGACGACATCAAAGTCTTCCATCCTCGTGAGGCTTTCCTGCAGCTTCTTTACCAAAACAGCAAGTGGAGACTGAGTGACGGTTCCACCTCTCGGGATCCGGCTAAATGAATCATACAATAACTCTTGGCGTCGTTTACTAGTGACTGTCGCAAACTAAATCAAGCTACTCGATAAGACGCAGCAGTGATTCGTACCTGTACTCCTGGTGACGTTGGTAGCAAAGCGTAACAACCCGTCGACAGCTCCGCTCTGCAGAAGCTCGAAACTTGAGACAGAAGAGTGAGATGTGAAGTGATCTGCGATGTCTCTCAATGCAGAGATCATAGCCGACTCGCCCACATCTGGAGAAGCAAGTCTATCGACAAGACGGCGAAGTTCATCGAAGGCATTGTCTTCGTCTCCCTCTTCCTGTCCCAAGGAATACTTGAAGCGAATGACACGGGCCCGTAAAGTGATTGCATCCTCAGGCTCCAAGGAAAGCGAGTGAAGCTTCTTATACCCAGGTATTGTAGAGGAGATATGAATAGGAATGTTCACAGGGTCCGATACGATGGTGCCATCTGAATCCTTGGATTTTATAGAGGTTAAAGTCCTTGCAGCAAGTGATTCGATTTCGTGAAATACTCCTTCTCGTCGCAGGACAGGGCGGTATTCGGCTGGAAGCTTCTGGAGCAAAAGATCGACGAGCTGAAGTGCACCGATGACTAATGAAGGATGATCTTTCGACGACAGAATCGATGAAGCAAAACTCGCAACAGGTACTAGCTATATTTCAAAATCAGACGTGGTTGTAAAACAAACGAAAACGATACTTGCATTAAAAGCGTCCTTGAGCGCCTCCCCTTCAAGGAAACCCACTGCCTTCAGTAGACCTGTCAAAGTTTTAACCCGGACAGGGGTAATTACGCTAGCGGCATATACGTCTATCAAGATGGGCACTATCAGCTGCATAAATCGTCCGACAACCTCTGGCTTGGAACGCAGAAGCTCGGTACGATCCGCTACTGCAGGCTCAGCCGTAGAGGTTAGAGGAGGCATATCGTCAGGATCCTGCATTTGAAAGTCATTCAAGCTGGTATCCTGAAATGGTTCCGCTGCAGGCGTCGCTTGCGCCGATGTGTCAGGGCTTGGCTGATAAGACGCGAATACAGCCTGACGCGCAGCAGCGCGATCAGCCTTGGCTTTAGCCTTCACCATTCGTGTCAATGCCTTGTCAGTATACCCCTTGTGATCAAACACTCCATCTTCAAAAGGCGTGAGTAGATGATCATGTTATTACAAAGTTATCAGGTGTACCTTTTGGAAGAGGAGGCATTAGTTCGGACACCAGACTGAGGGCTTCTTCCACTTGCTCCTTGGATCGGTGGGCAAGATTCTCCATGACTGTCATATGAGTCACATCGCCGGCCAGTCCTTGGCCACCCTGCTCGCCCCCACCGCCAGATGCTGAGGGGAGAACTCCCGTCAGGATCTGGTAGAGTGTGTCAACGATGTCTGCCTGGAGTAGATTAAGGGTAATCTTTGGGCTTGCGCGGGCAGCTGTTGCCAGTGCCTTTAAGAGCAAAGTGAAGGTATTGGCAGCAATCAAGGGGGAACCTCCGGCTGGCATAAGAAGTAAATTGATTGCACGAATGGCAGTCTCGTCTAGCAGGTTTTCCAGGTTCTCCGTCGCGGAGCGATGATAAGAGTCCACGACTCTGATGACACATAGGCAAGCGAATTCAACCAGCCTCTGGTCAGAATAGCCAATACAATTGCGGATAATGGGCCATACGCCAAGAATCATCTGGAAATGGTCCGGCGAGATATTTCTGCAACAATTCGCAGCAGCTTGTAGCGCGGTCCTCTGTACAGCGATAGAGAAGAAGTCGAGATAGTTCAGCAGTGCTGCTAAACCATTTTCTCGTACGATGGAACTAGGGAACTCTTCGGAGATTTTCTCGAGCGTCTAAAACACAATTTAGGGGAGAACGTGACATCATAACTGGGGGACCCACGCTCAGAGTCTGTTCTGCGAGGTCGATATAAGATATTTCAATCAGCTTGCTGCAAAGAACCGGTATTGCGCCGTGATACACAACGGAGTGGGCTACACCAGGCAGAGCCTCCATCAGATTTGCCAGGCAACGGCATGCCAGCATCTGCGCTTCGAGATTCTCATCGCCCTGGTATGTTCCGCCCCCGCTCATCGCCAATGCAGCAGCTAGAGCCGCGTCCTCGTCATGATCATCGCCATCATCACCGCCCTCATCGTCTTCGTCTTCATCTGCGCCGCGCCCACCAAGGATCTTTACGAGTTCCCTTACAAACTGTTCCACTTGGAACGAGCCTGCTAAAGTGTCCTCCGTGCTTATGCTGAGAAGCTCACTGAGCTCCTGTAATGTCACCAAGCGAGTGGTTGGACTCGCGGTTGATTTGATATTATTCAACATAGTCTTGAGTCGGCTTGAGAGGGAAACCATGTATGAGCCAAATTGACGATAATCCCCAAAAATTGCCATCGCGGCAGATTCGTCCAGGCCAGCAAATCCACGAGTAGCACCAACTGGTAAGCTTCCTTCTTCATCCCCATTGTCGTCACCTTCACCGTCACCACCGTTATCTTGGTCATCCATGGCGATGTCATCGTCATCACAGCCGTCAGGGTGTTCCTCATAGGCAGGTTCATCGGGCTTAACTATCGTGGAATCAAGCATCGCAACATCTTCGTCGGTCATCTTCGAAGAGCCTGCAGAAGCGCCAACTTTGCTTTTCATCGCCGCTTTCGCTTTACTTGGTGATGACCTGCAACATAACATGTGAACAAGTCTAGGACGGGAGAGGCTGAACACAAACTTGGATTTTCTAGGCATGGGTGCGGAGGCAGAGGTTGAGGCGTCTGTTCTTGATCTCAAAGAATATGCTGTAGTTCTTGTGCGCTTAGAAGATAAGGTAGCGTTTTGCCCCTCTTCTTCTGAATCCGGTTCTGGAGCGGCGCGCTTCTTGCCTTTGCGGTCTTTTGTTGGTTCGGTAATTGCAAGTGGTGGGGCAGATGCGGAAGGCAGTGTTGCTCGATGTGCTCTGCTGTCAGGACGTCAGTTAAATATATCTATGGGTGCGGGAACATGTCCGCCGCACCTCTTGCTCACGCGTGCAGTTTCTTCTGACGATTCCTTGAACTTTCCGTTTCCTGAGCTACCCTCTCGAGGACGCTTGTTTTTGGCCTGGGTTGTGGACCTAGTTTCACGGGTGCTCTCTGATGGCACTGCTATGGATTGCTCTGCTGAGTCACCTTCCCTATCTTTTGCCTGCTCGCGTTCCTTCTCCTTTTGCTTGGCTGCTTTCACTCTTGCGCTAGAACGTATTGGCTTGGAATCTATAGTCGATACCGACGCCGATGTTGATGGAAAGTGAGTTTGTTCTGATTCTAGTGGCTGCAAGGATACACTGGAGCTTGTGGCTTCTTGCTGATGGATTGGTTGATAGTCCATTAGAACATGCTCACAGCCATCGGTTCTGAGGTTCTGCTTGATGTTGGGAAGCTAGTGGTGAATGAGAAAGAAACGATGCGTCGACGCAATGTTAAAGCCGGTGCTCGAATTCGGGTAGATGCCGCCTGGAGAAGGCGTGCGAAAGCGATGGTGGCGTAACCTTGCGGAATGCCCCGATTACCGAGGGCTTGGGTTACTACGCAAGAATGCTCGCTGCATTCACAAAAATTGATGCTATGTACAGGAGTGATCGATACTTATGCAAAATTTTCTGTTAACACCTCTTCAATGCTCTTCACGAAAATATCCACAATCTTCTCTATCTCCTCGGTGGTTGCATTGTATGCAGGACCGAGCATGAGGTGGTCCCCCTTGGATCCATCGAGTGAGGAGCCACCAACCATACCCATCGCAACAAGTCCATTCTTAAGACAACATGCTTGTACTGCCATTGCAAATCGTTGGTTCTTCATATCAACACGACGTGCCTCGAGGCTGGAGAAGTCGAATTCGACCCCAAAGAAAGCCCCAGCTCCGCGCACATCGAATGTATATGGCGCTGCGAGAGCATTTGGGGACTGTAAGCGGTCTTTCAGAAGCGCCATCATATGTGTGCCATTCTTCCTGCACTGCGCAAGGAGATCTTCCTCGATGATGACCTTCTGCACAGCTAATGATGCTGCACATGCTAGCGGATTTGCCTGTTAAGAATAGATGTTAATGACCGGTCTTTTGAAAGCCTCACATCACCGACCTGATATGTGTGACCGTGCTTGATTAGTCCGGAACTCCCCCTGATCCCTTTCGCCACTTTAGGCGAGATGAGAACAGCACCTATGGGAGCATAACTGTTTCCCAGTCAGTAACATTAAAAGAGAAGGGATATGTAACACTCGCCCACCACCCAAACCCTTGGCTACTGCCTGCAGGTCGGGTGCAGCACCATCACCGAGGCTCTGCCAAGCATGCATAGTGCCCATTCCTAGCGAACCTCACCATCAATAGTAGTCAAAATCAATATATCGAGATCACGTACGACCCATGCCAGACATTACCTCATCGAGTATGAAAAGGGCGCCATATTTGTCACAGACGGACTTCATGGCGTTGAAGTATCCCTTCGGTGCACTCACAACTCCTGTTGTCGCACCGACAACAGTCTCTGCGACGACTACCGATCGTCAGATTTGAAAGGGGCGAAAACTGACAACAATGACATACAGCCGATTACTGTCTCGGGACCGAGTTCGATAAACTTGTCTTCGAGTTCTTGTCGGAGTCGTTCAACGTACTGCTCCTCTGTCTCATGAGGATTTTGAAACCTCTTTGCATATGCTGGGGAAACGTGGTGGAAATTCTGGTGGTCTAAAATAGCCTCATACGGTTCACGGCGGCCAGGATGGTATGCAAGGGACAGAGTACTAAGGGTATTTCCATGAAAGGACAGTTGACGGGCGATATAGTTTGTTCGTTTCGGCTGCCCGATTTCGACACAATACTGCATTACTATTTGTGAGCCCTTGGCCTACGTCTCCAAGTACCAACATACCTGTCTCGAGAGTTTGATGGCAGTTTCCATCGCTTCAGAACCTAAAGTGGTGGAGGTGAGTAAGGTTCAAGCAGAGCTCCATGATAATACCTCCAGATAAGAATGCGACCTGCTCGAAGGCACCATCGCTGGTATCCACGAGGAGTTTAGCCAGCTCCTCTGCAGGAGGACTGGAAAGCTGCATGTTGTATACATCTATCCATGATCAGTCACACGTCTATGGAGGGAAGAGAAGGACATTACAGGACATGACATCGATCTGATCTTTTAGGGCTTTGATTACCTTTGGATGGTTTCCACCAATGCAAGTCACGGCAGCACCGCCGATGCCATCGATGACACGTCGACCATCCTCAAGATCGATGTAAATACCATCAGTAGCGATAGCAATAGGAGGTGTCCAAGGCGTTCTATGTAAGATAGATGTGTGTCGAGCGTCCATCCTATAAGTCGAGGGATCGATTATCTTGATATGAGCTCAAGTTTATAAGAGCCAGAGTACGAACTTGGGAGAGTGGTGATGATAAGAAGGTGGTATAAATGAAGATGACCCCACAAAAATCGATATGGTGATGGCCCTGTTTGAAGGAGCAACGGCTCTCCTTCGACTAATCGAACTTAACATTTACATAAACGAAAAAATCAGTCTGATAACGTGTTCGACTGAGTGCAGGAATCGTGATGATTGTGTCCGCGATAAACTGCTTTCGATTTCATGTGGTGCCAATGGAGTTAGAGTAGAGTTGCAAGCGGTGCCAGGCCCGTCAGACGCCGATCACCAATTCGGGACAACTTTGTTCGGTCTCACTCCTACACGAGTACTAATCTCTGCATTTTTTTTGTTGTTTTTTTTGATGAATACATGGCTTCCTCGAGCAAGAAACGCAAGGATCCCTCGCAATCTCGAACCATCGTTGATTTCTTCTCAAATAACTCGTCTACAAAAAAAAGCAAGTTTCAAAACCCTCCTCCCAAGACGAACAAGAAGGATTTCAAAGCTACTTTATCTCGGGAGATCATCATTATAGACTCGGACAGCGATGATGGTACAACGAAAAGAGACAAAGGGAAGACACGTGTAATCCCATGTGCCAAACAACATACTTCTCCGGAAGGGGAAAAGGGGAACCTCCGTTGTTCTAATGAATGCGAGTGGAAGCCGTCTCTCACACGTGTCGCTTTGTCAAACCACAAAGAACTTCAGGATGATGAACTCCCCTCATCTGGAAAGCCCTCCGCTCTATTGCAAGTTCCCGTTCAGAATACTGTAGAATGGAAGGAGACCTTACTCCAGTCGTCGGTCATTGAAGCCACTTCCAGCTCCTCTGTCTTCGGTGTTCCGACTTTGTTACTTCGGTCCTCAGTCGAGCCCGCCCATGAGCTACTTTTTGAACGAAAGGTATCTGCAGAAGTCGGTGTTCCCACACCATACAGCGATCCTGGAAATATACCGCATTCCATTGATGTAATAGACGTCAATTTTACAGGTGACGGTGAGCAATGGGGTGTTGGAGATGATGAACTGGCCATCCTCGAAGCCGCTAATGATGACATTGAGATGGAAGACGTCTCAGAACAACTGAATGACTGCGTCCATCCTGCTAGTTGCCCTATCTGCGAACTCGATATATCACGTCTACTTGGCTTGGTTGGTGACATGACCACGCTGCAGATGTGACTCCTCTGATGCACATTTTAGGAGAGGCAACACCATGTCAATAAATGTCTCGACTCCACAGTCAGTTCCTCAAGCGCAATTACTATCACAACTTCAGACCTGGATGTCCCATGCAAGCCAAGTACAAGTATATTCGAGGATGTCCCCAGCACCGACTTATTTTCCGTCCTGATGGCGTCTTGTAAGGAAAATGAAGCTTGGAAGGAAGCAGATCTCACAGAGGACCGTAACTTTCGACCAACTCGAGCACCGGGCAGCCGGAGAAAGGCACCATTTTACAAAGTTCTGCAGGGAATGCCCATCGCCGTGGATGCTTTCCGCTATGGGACCATACCTGGCGTTACCGCCTACTTTCTAACGTGCGTATCCCAAACTGGATACCCTGGCACAGCCTCACGATTTTTAGTCATGCTCATTCCGATCATTACACCAACCTCGCTTCGAATTGGAAAAGCGGGCCGATTTATTGCTCAGGTATAGCTTTTTAGTTGATCAAACATAAATATTGAAAGTCTACCAGGGGACACAGCTAATTTAATTATACATATGTTATCGGTTGATCCCAAGTGGGTTCATCCACTCCCCATGGATGTCCCTACAATCGTTCCCGACTCCGGCGGGGTCAGTGTCACACTTATTGAAGCTAACCATTGCCCGGGGTCGTGCCTATTTTTATTTGAGGGTCCGCAGACTGTGCACGCGGGTGACAGCGCCTTCAAATCGCCATTTGTTGGTTCCGGAAACATTTTCCGATATCTGCACTGCGGAGACTTCAGAGCTTCGCCTCAACATGTAATGCACCCTGCGGTAAGAGGAAAGCAAATTGATCATGTGTATCTAGACACGACCTACCTGGACCCGAAGGTTAGTCAAGTTAGCTTGACGAGTTTATGACGCTGACTGTGTATCAGTATACATTCCCTCCGCAGCCGCTGGTCATCTCAGCCTGTGCAGAGCTGGCCAAAAGAATCGTTTCTGGGGAGTGGATTGGCGCTCCAGACACGAATGGAAAGCGGAACTCAACTATCGATGCTTGGGTCATTCCATCGGACAGGGAAGACGATACCGTTATGAAACAGCCCAAAGATAGAATGTTGGTGGTTGTTGGGTAAGTTGGTTATAGTATATATCCAGCTTCATCATTCATGCATCTTTGTGTAGTACATACTCCATTGGTAAAGAACGCATTGTTAAGGGTGAGCGTTGGCGTGGACCGTACCTTGCTCGCTTAATCGTTTCTAGCTATTGCGCAGGCTCTCAAGACCAAGATTTATTGCGATGCGCATAAGGCTGCCATCCTACGATGTCAAGATGACCCTGAATTGCATACGCTATTGACCAAGGACCCAAGCGAAGCTAGTGTGCATGTTGTTCCGTTGAGCATGATCGTGTCAGATAAGCTCAAGGCATATGTGCAACGGTTCAAGGGGACATACTCGAGGGTTGTCGGTTTCAGGCCTACAGGATGGACGTGAGCATTTGCCATTCCCCATGCACTCATCGATTATTCAAATTATTCCTACTGCAGTTACACACCACCGTCCGGCACTGATCTCAGCCCATCCATCCCATCCATCATATCGCGTGGGCAGTCACTGTCCTTCACACATGCAGACCTGAAACCCATGCAAAAGTCGACGTTCGGTGTGCAAATGTACGGCGTGCCTTACTCAGAGCACAGTTCATTTTTTGAGCTCACATGCTTTGCAATGTCGTTTGACTGGGCGAAGATGATTGCGACTGTGAATGTTGGAAACGAAAGATCTAGGGCGAAGATGGCAAAATGGGTGGAACGCTGGGAAATTGACAGAAAGCGGAGTAAGGAAGCTATGGTAAAATCTAGAGCTGCTGATTACTGGTGAATTGCCTCCATTTACACTGGAGTGCTGGTAGAATGTTTAGTGAACCCCAGGAGTAGGAAGTGCAGATGAATCATATATTCATAACCACCATGCGAGTATATGCATTTTTACGTCATGATCGGCCATACACATGTGGCATAAAGTGAAAGAAATGCTGCAAAAGATATCAATAGACCTTCCGCGACAACGTCTATTGGTCGGCAGTCCGCTGCCTCCTCCTGAGATCTCTCTCCTCCGAGATGGTTAGTTTCGTACCCTTGCCCTTGGGTAGTGATATCCATGGCTTTGAACCCTCACCGATGACGAAGATGTTGGAAATACTAATCAAAAACATTGAATTTTTGTACGTTAGCGCATAGGAGGCACTCACCGGGTGGCAAAGGTCCTGTCCAAGGAATCCTTTACATGCACGATATCAAAACCACCAACGTGCTTCTCACGGTGCGTGATGACACCAGCACGACCCATGTTACGTCCACCAGTAATCATCACAATATTTCCAGTGTCAAAGTGAACGAATTCGGTGATTTTTCCCGACTCAAGGTCAAACTTGAGAGTGTCGTTAACCTTGATAGCAGGGTCAGGATAACGGATGGTGCGGCCATCGTGAGTGACGACATGAGGGACGCCCTTGGCACCAAGAGCGACCTTGCGGACTTTGAGGAGCTTGTAGGAGGCTTCCTCAGCTGTGATGCGGTGGATGGTGAAACGACCTTTGACATCGTAAAGGAGACGGAAGTGCTCGCCGGACTTTTCAATAGAGATGGTGTCTAACCAGCAGGAAAATGAGATCAAACGAATAAACCAATGAAAGAGGCTTCTTTACCCATGAAGCCGGTGGGGAAGGTGGTGTCCGTGCGCACTTTACCATCGACCTTGATCAATCGCTGTTTGACGATTGAGGTAACTTCACGACCGTTCAACGCATACTTCAACCTGTTGCGAAGGAAGATAGTCAGGGGAAGCGATTCACGGAGCTTGTGGGGACCAGGAGAAGGACGGGGAGCCTGGAGTATAATTCTTATACTTTAGGACAAAAGATATCCAAAGAATCTGGGGTGCACGCACGTAGGTACCGCTCAACTTGTCCAACATCCATGAGGAGGGTGCAGCAAGGCGCTTCAAGTGTTTTTTCGGTCCGCGTGCCTACGGATGACAAGGGAGAGTCAGCTCTACATTTGACCATATCAAGTGGCGAGAAGAGCGAGATTTGCGGGTCAATCATCCTGATACATCCATCTCTAAATGATCACATCCACCCATTCCAACGTCGATAATGGCGTCAAAACCGTATTCATGGTTACCACGGGATCCGTAAGAGGTGCTCAGGACGAGAAAACTGACCATGATGAAAGTCTTGAGGAGCGAACGGCGTCAGCGGCGACGATATTGATTTCGGTGCCTTCGTCTGACTGGCTCAACACGTCCACTGAGCTTGCGAGTTTAGGGTGGGTAAATGAATATCACGTGATCGATCGATTTCGCGCCCAAAATGTATCAATATTAATTTATTGTCTACAGTACCCTTTCCTCCTGGGCGCTATACGTGGATCGACATGCTCCCAAGCAGAGTTCACAAATTTGATGCGACAAGAACTTCAATTTGAGGTGAATCTGACCCCTTGAGCATGAAGTTGAGCGGTCCATCGTTTCCTCGTCTAGACTCTGGCCCCGGTTGGTCCTCCTTCTCAGAAGGCCCGATTGGATAAGATCAGGAAGTCAATATTGTCCACTTATCATGCTTTGCGGTGCATTCCGTTTTCATTGGGTTGTCATGCATTGGATATACTGATCGGCTACAGGTGCAAGTACACGAAAGTACACACGAAGGCCTCTCTAATCGGACTAGTCCCTCTTCATCTTGGTGCAAACTGCGTTTTGACCAACGTTATGCTGTCAAAGACCTTATTTTCATGACTTCGGTGAATGAATGTTTGAACGCTTGAACGTTCAAACTAGTACTACTGTGGTGAGGTGGCACCTGTGGAGCTTGAATCCTCAATGAGCTTAGTTGATGAGCCTGCACGCATGTGGTCTGGTGACTACCGAGCATCATATCATCTCGCTTTCATGACTACGTAGTTTAAGGAACTTTTTCCTCAGCTAATAAATGAGATAATAGGCTCAGTGGATCTTACTGTGTTTTCCATCAGGCTAACTCGAAGATATCTACTCCAATGCAACTTGAAAGTCTGACCGTCAGTGACGGCGTGTCTTACTATTATTTGGATAGCGGTCACATCCCTGGAAACACCTATACAACTTGGTCTTCGTCCCTGGCATGGGTTTCAATGGAGGTGTGATTTATATATGTGTTCTATGACGTCCTGCTGACTTATCCCTCATGCAGGTGTTTTCAGGAAGCTTTTCCCTCTAGCTTCTGCGCACCGTCTCCGCATAGTCAGCCTATATAGGCGTGATTATAATCCCACCACCAGCTTCAGTGATGTAGACTTGGCTGGTCTCGTGTCCCGTACGGTCGAGGGACAGGAAAGCTTCCTTCGCAACCAAGCGGTCGATATCGCTACTTTCCTTGTCATGTTTGCTCACGAGCAACGTATTCCCCTGGCGGAAGGCACTAGAGGTGGAATTGCCCTGGTGGGGTGGTCTTTAGGATCGTTGCTCACTCATGCTGTTGTGGCCCATCTCGACGCCTTGCCATATGATGTTCTGTCCGACCTCGAAAAATATTTCCATACTATGGTTTGTCATGGTAGGCACATTTTATCTTCTAGCACATTCGGAATGACGAACAGTGCCACAGATGTCAGTGGCATTTTCATTGGTATACCCTGGCCCCCAAGCCTCAGTATGGAATATTGGTCGGAGACCGATGTTGAGAAGAGGTTCAAGCTTTTCTATGAATGGGTGGCGGGACACTTCCTGCACAAGAACGCCACTTCAGGAAGCATTGACGATCTCGAGTTTTATAAATCCACAGACAAGCCTCACTCCATGCACGAGCTGTCTCCTGGGGAGCTCGCAGAGCTCACGTCTGCCGAGACTTTCGGTGGTTCCGACACACTCCTCGTCGCTATGCAACTAGACGTATTCAAGGCCACGACACGACGTGCAATCTTCGACCCAGCCTTGGCAGAGAAGTTTCTCCCCAACCTACGTGTCAGATACATGTGTGGCGGAACGAGTCCTAATGTTATAGTCTGGACATTGCATGAACTTAGGAAGTGTTTGGCTGACCCCAAGCCAATTTATGGGCCTGATGCCGAAAAGGCACGAGACGTAAAGTTCAAATTCCAGACTGAGGGAAACCACTTCATTTTCTGGGACGAACCAGAGGTTGCCCTTGAACAATACATTGCTGCCATCAACCTTTCGAAATAGTACTAGATTCCAGACATGCTGTGTATATAGTTACTCCCTGCCACACGGCAAATAAAGCCAAACCGGGCGTCAAGCGGGTCGCTATCCTTGACCGAAACTTTGACTTCAACCTTTCAAGTCATCCCGCCAAAGACGTTGGCAGTGTCTACTGCGACAGTGCTCATTTTTTTCTACATCCTTTAGATCTAAGGCAACTAGGCTAGGTTCTTCAACACATCTCTCGATAACCCATGCTCGACCGCCAGTTGCCTCCCAAATTAGCCTATAATAATTACTCATCAGCTAATGCCTTGGATAATCAGCACCTCAACTCTGGCGAAGGCTGGCAGGCCACCTTCCTAGGCGAGAAACCTCTGGTATCTTCCTTAAATGGAGGAATTCCTTATGCAAGACAATCACCCTCACGCCTGGTACCAGGTGCAAGCCTGGCAAGATTTAGAAAGTTCTTGTCTCGTCATTCCATTTTTTCCGACTTAGCATCTGCATCATCGAATTCACGACGGTCTATCGGCCCTCTCACAACACCTTCCCCATATGCTTCAGCCGTATCAATGTCTCGATTTATCCTTCTGTGCAGTTTCTGGTATACCACCTCTGCACTTTCGTCAAATACTGGCAAGACTATCCTCAATCAATGGAGTCACCCTGTCACCCTCACCATCATACAATTCGCATTCGTCGCCGGCTACTGTCTCCTCTTCATGTCGCCAGTAATTCAATTTACAAAATTGCGTCCACCAACTGGCGCCATTTTGCGAAGCACCCTGCCCATGGGCATGTTCCAAGTTGGCGGCCACATGTTCTCTAGCATTGCCATGTCCAAAATACCCGTCAGCACCGTTCATACTATCAAGGTATGCTAGACTATTGGTTCCTCATTTTTAGGTGATGAACGTGTTTCAGGCTCTATCTCCACTATTCACCGTAGCCGCTTACGCGATGCTTTTCGGCGTCAAGTACTCCCCAAGGACGTACTTCTCTCTACTCCCCCTGATCATTGGTGTCATGCTGGCATGTACGTTCGAGTCCGCCTCAAATCCGACAGGTCTCCTTTGCGCATTTGGTTCTGCCCTTGTGTTCGTCAGTTCCAACATCTTCTTTAAGAAGATTATGCCGTCAGGATCGCAGACATCATCCCACAAGTTAGACAAACTCAACTTGTTATTTTATTCTTCGGCGATGGCATTCGTATTGATGGTCCCGATTTGGTGCTTTACCGATCTTCCCCTCCTCGCTGCCGACTCCGTTCGTGTTACGCACCCGACTCGTGGACACGAGGCTCCTCATTCTATCCCGTATTATTTCCTCATGAATGGCACCGTCCACTTTGCGCAAAACATCATCGCATTTGTGATCCTTTCTAGCACGTCGCCTGTGACATACTCTATCGCCTCCCTCATCAAGCGCGTCGCTGTAATTTGCATCGCCATAGTATGGTTCAACCAGAACGTACACCCCATGCAGGGCCTCGGTATCGGGATGACCTTTCTCGGTTTATATATGTATAACACGGCGAAGAGTGATGTTGAGCGAGGGGAGAACAAAATGCGCAGGGTAGAGGCGACGCGGGACATGATGCTCCCCATCAATCGGACAGAGGAGAAGCTATTGAACGGAAGTTCTCCACCGACCCCCGTCCCTGGTACGCCTGAGCTTCCGGTGGCCGCAGCCACAGGAATGGGGGCACACCCTGCTGCTGGCCGACCGCGGGTCCAGACTTCAACACATGCAAATTTACACCCAGATTCGCATGGGAATGGGCATGGGCATCCTAACCCGCATATCCAAATTTCTCCACAGGACATTTCTTCCATCTTCTCAAAGCGAAATACCATTTCGCCCACAGAGCCATACCCCTCGCCGCCTCCCTCCATAGACTCGCCACGTTCTAATACGGTTCCTATTGGACATCAGCCCCCGCGTATACAGCAGCATTTTGGACTGGAGTCGTTCACTGTGGGACACGTTACTGCTTAGCAAGACTTGGTATCTCTATCCATATTTATTCTGGAGGACTGTTACCTTTCAATTAATGTAAATAGTGTCACATCCAGTGGTCTCTACGCGACATCGACCATACTCTGTTCAAATGACGATGTAGATATATACATAGTGTCTAGCTACTCAGTACTCAGTATTTGTGTTTGGTAAGTACATGTTCTGATACGGGATACTATACGATACGCGACGGAAGCTTTAGTTGTATACCCACGCCTCTGGAGCTTGACAAGCTTGACACTTCTTACAAGTTACAGCTGAGTAGACATGAGTCAGATCATTGATAGTGAGACAGTTCCGGCTGCAGCAGTTGCCCCAGAATCCCGAGTCGAGCATAGCGCTCTGACAGCAACACCAACAGCGGATGCAGCTGCACCTCAACCAGGCGCAACGCCAACTGTACTGGAGGATACACCAGGCCCAGAACCAACACCTACTCTGAACGCGCCCAGCGCCATTGAGGCTATGCTAGAAGATGACAAGGAACCACAAAATCTGTTAACGGAGAAGTTCATCGAGGCTGAGTGGAAAGCTTTGAGGGAATTTCGCGTGAGTTGGTCGAGACTATTTGCACTTCAGAAATGGTGTCTAACCTGTATTTAAATCACAGTCTACTCTTCCTGAAACCTTCAAAGAGGCCTTTCCAGAGCAGGATGACGCTGGGTCCATGTCATACAACTTGTGGGGTGTTACCATCAACCCACTGAAACCCAAGGATGCCCGCATCAGCGTCGTACTAATGAAGTTTCTTCGTGCTAGGTGCAATTCACTTTCTTAGACTAGAATCTACCATGAACACAAACTGTACAGGAATCTCAATCCTGCGGAGGCCAAGGACATGCTCATCTCGACTTTGCGATGGCGCAAGTCTTTCAAGGTCGATGAGGTTATGAAGGAAAAGTTTCCCGAAGACGTGTTTGGAAAGCTTGGAAGAACATACGGAAAAGATAAGGACGGACATCCCATTGCGTATGTCCATCATATGCCTTCTGAAGTCATTTTGACCCGATTTCTGAAGGTATAATCTATACGGCGCCAATAAGGATCTGGATGCTGTCTTCAGCGATACACAACGCTTTCTAAGGTATACATACATCATCCTCACTCTCATGGCGTCATCCCTGAACCCCTCTCTAGATGGCGTGTTGCTTTCATGGAAGAGAGCATAGCCCTGCTTGACTTTGAGACTATTGACCAAATGGTCCAGATCCACGGTGTGTATCTTGGTAGCTGAAGTTATGTGCTTGCTCAGCTTTTATTCAACATCACCAGACTACGAAGGTGTAAGCATGTCGAGTAGGACACAGGCGTCCAAGAATGCAGCATCTGAAGCATCTAGTATATTCCAGGGCCACTATCCTGAGTTCCTGGTTCGTTCCCCTATTTCTACTGGCTTCAGAATGTAATATATTCCATGCACAGGCTAGAAAGTTCTTTGTCAACGTGCCTAGCGTTCTTACTTGGATTTTCTGGATATTTAAGCCGTTCCTATCAGCTGCAACAGCGGCGAAGATGAGTGTTGTTGGTTCTGGTCCCAAGGTCATCGGAACCGCTCTTCTACCTCTGATCCCTGCCGATCAGTTGCCAAAGAGGTACGGTGGGGACGCTGACGGATTCTAACCGAGAGAGCGAGTCCATGATCGCGTGTACGATTTGAATACGTTTGAATTCCCTATGTATCCCGATTCTCAGCCGCATTGTATACCATATTTTACATATCCACTCCAGTATTTTGTAAGGAAAGCTATGTATATTCCGTGAGCCAATGTGATTTGTGGTTGTTTCTTGATTGTACCCTATGCATATGTCCCTCCAATCCAAACTATGAAGACTGCAGAAGTGAAAGGCAAATAGGCAAAGCGAGGAAAAAGGTGAGACAACACTATAAGCACAACATATTGAGGATGTGAGATTTTTGACTATTGCTGCAACTTCCAAAAGACAAGAAAAAGAGACTGGAGAACTGTCAAGACCAAAAAAAATGCAGGAGGCACTCGGCGTGTTTGTGGTGCGTCAGCTTATTCGCCACCCCCGATACTACTACCGCTAGCGGTGGTTGCGGCATATTCGTGCTTGACAGGGTCCCAAGCATCAATCCAACTCGGAGGACGTCCACCTGGCGCCCACTTAGCAAAGCGTGAATGCGCTGGGCGGGTGGAAGAGCATGAAGGACGCAGGCTAGGATTACTGAGTGAAGAGTGGTCAACATTCAATCGTTACAAGCAATACTTTAGAGGAAGTCTTACTTCGCACTCAGCGTTGGACTCAATGCCAGCCGCGCAAAATTGCTGGGGAAAAGTGGATTTCCTGGACCACGATCTCCAACAGGATCATACGCGCGCTCGCTATCGTTGTCTCCAAAGTCGGATCCAGCTGAGTTATAGATGTAGCTGTAAGAGTGAGAGAGGGTTAACCAGTACGCCACGAGAACCACTGGAGTACCAACCTGAACGTGGGTCGCCCGAGACTACTGACCGAACCATGCGAACTCGTGCGAGAAATGCGCCTAGTAAGGGGAAGTGTAAACTCCGACCATTTGAGCTCAGTACTGTTGCGTCTCGAGTTATTTGAAGTTATAACTGGACTAGTAGGATGTGAAAATGGTTGTGGCACAAAAGCAGGAGAAGACGGCACAGATGAAGTGGAGATGCGTAACCCATGAATCTGCGAAGAATCTTCGACAGGTTGAACCTTGTCCCTTTCGGGCGCTTCTGTGTCTGCGCCAGTCTTCGTCTTCTGCCTCCTCACCAATATCCTGCAGCCCATCTCCCTGTCCGAGAGAAGTAGATTGTGACAAGTTTGATGGGAGGCTGAGCGGGGGTGGATTAGCTGAACTAGGAGTGGAGACGTTCGCGTTTGAGGCAGGTGTCGCGAGTATGGGCTCAATTGACAAGTGAGTTGAGGTGGACAGTGGGTCCTCTCGCGGGGATGAGGGCGTGGAGTCATGTCGGGTCGATTGGACATCGCTAGGCGGCAACGATGTAGGGTGCGTGTTTGACTCTCCCAAGTCTTCGACCGCACTGCCTGCATCCAATATTGCCGGAATAGGAGAGCCAGAGACGCGCGGCGGGTAGTCATCCACTGCAATCCACGCTTTCCGTATCATATTCTCCATCAACCTCTAGCTCGGGAGGGACACCAAGAGCCCCCTTCAGACGCTCCCAGATGAGCTCTGAATGGGACAGGACGCATCTGCGCGCGTTGCGCACCCAGAGTGCGTCGCTGGCTGTTTGTCTATCCACAATGGTTAGCCAGAGGCGCAAAGTCCCGAAGGCCCATTTCGCGGGATCAGCAGAGAACATAGAATCATTAATATTTTCTGGGCTTTGTGTCTTAGGAAATGTCTGAGCGAGGAGGGAAAGAAGTTTGGTTGTGGGATGAGTTGATAGTAATTGGGTCACTTCAATGGGACGATCGACAAAAGGAAGGTATATGTCATCCGGTAACGGGGTGAATGTCGCAGGTGCTGTTATTGTACCAGCAGCGGGATTGGAGGAACCCATCGGATTTGCAAGCACGGAAATATGAGGAATGCTAGGGGTAGATATAGGCGGAGGGACATAACGAGGGCTAGTTGATTGACGAGCAAGGTCTACAAGCTGTTCTGGGGACAAATTTGGTTTAGAAAATGGGGAGGAACCTGACGCAGATTGTCTCCGGGTGAACTGTGGTGAGCTAGAGCGTAGACGAGGGGAAGTAGACGGGCTGGAGGCCCGTCGACTAGGGGAAGTAGCGGCGGCTGGTGAAGATGCAGAAGAGGAAGCTGAAGCTGATGGGTTTGGAGCGAAAGATGAAAATGCAAAGCTGAGTCTGCCAGTTGATGATCCGTCTACATTCGTCGAAGTAGACCCAGAATGACGTAGTGAACGTCGGTGAAGCACTGGTGCAGGCGGTTCTGAAAGATTCATCGGAGCGGTCCCATTACTTTGTGGTGCACCTGTTGGTGGACTGGGATCCAGCACGCGAACGATGGTCAAAGTCGACGACGATGATCGATTAGGATCATGATTGAGGGTAGCATGCTGTCCAAACGGATCTGATGCACTGACAGACCCTCGTCGAACGGATAGTTTTCGCTGAGGCTGGGACATATAGAGGTTTCAAGCTACAAAGCTGAGAGAGTTCACAGGTCTTTTATACACTGGTTCTTGTGAAGCTCTTTATAAATGGTCCCAGGGACACGGTGACGATGCGGGGCAAGAAGATCTAGTGCATTTGGTTCATTATGTAAACCAAACTTAAAACCACACGTCAGATGATGCCGGAAACACCCGCTCTGGACTACAAGGACCAACGTGTGTCAAGACAGTGTCTAACAATATTTATGTTCCAAACCAGTAAAATAATACAAAGCTAACTTCCAAGCTCGATGGCAAAGGCCACGGCCAATTTAGAAAATTCTAACATGTGTGAGAAGCTAAACTCATCCGAGATATCAATCCGACTGTAAGATTGATGTCAGTATCCGCAGTATCCATAATTTGATCTTAAATACTAACTCGCTAGCAGTATGAATGTTCCCGTGGTTTGCATTCTCAAAAGCCGCTTCTAACTACCATAATCAGAATTAAGATGCAAGTGATGAAATATTATCTCACCAATGGTAAAAATGCTAGGATATCCCGCTTTGCTCCAAGGAGCACTGTGATAAACGTAAGTAACTGGCACTCACGACAAAGTATTAATCATAACTCACTGGTCGGAACAAGCATATCCGCATTTAGTTTCAACAAATGGTATGTCTAGATATTCGGTAATCAATCCTTTGTTGAACTCCGTCAAGCTAGTATCACAAGTTAGAATGCGATAAATGATCATGACAAAATGCTCACGTTGAATCCACATAGTCTACAATTACGCCAACTACCTCAGGTGTTCCTCTCTTCACCCATGCTGTCATGTCATACTACCGAAGTCAGATTACTATAATCAGATGACACATCATGCCTACCTGGCTCATAGCGTAAACCTTCAAACCCTTGGCTTCATAGTGCTTGGCGACAGCCTGTGAACCAAGAAGACCACCCTCCTGAAAACTCACGATCAGCAACACACACACGTAACGTATTTATATGACTTACTTCCGCAGAATACCAGTGGAACTCAACAGGCCGAACTGGATGGAAATCAGACGCCAAGAGTGCACGGTATGATTCCAAGAGGGTGACACTCCCCGATCCGTCATCGTCAGCACCTTAGTCCGGAAATCAGCCAGCAAACTCAGAAGTTCCAATAAGCGCAAATTACCAGGGGCAGCAAGGAATGGCCATAAGTTGGTGCTGCGAAAACGATATCAGTTCTGCAAATAGGTCATCCGAAGACAACAATCACCTGTCTTGGTGAGCACCAAGGATGACAATCTGATCATCTAGTGCATCGGAGCCGTTGATTCTGGACAATCTAGCCAGCAATTTACCAATGAGAGAATAAAATTCAGTGATAGACCTACAATCGAATGTTGTCCCCAAGAGTGATGGAACTCGTCGACGCTGATTACAGACTTCATCGAAGATGATGCGAAATTTGTGGTAATCTAATGACCAAACGTCGGCGATCAATCTAGCAATATGTAGAGAGCATACTTCATTGATCTTGGACAGTAGCCATTGTTGACTTTCCTTGCCTGTCTATAAAGCAGTTGAGTGTTTCAGGGTGGGCTGTGAAGACTAGCAATTACCTCACTGCGATAGTCTATGACGTTGAGTAAGCGTGCTGAAACATTGAGCGGATATAAGACCTACATCTGGTTCTAAAGCTGGAGAACTTCTCCAAGTTTGCCCTTGGACCTTCGGTGGACAGCGTGTTGATGACTTTGGTGACTTGTTCGTGAGCGCTCAAAGGTGGGTATGAAGCTGTGAAAAGGTAAGCCCCAAGACTCTCGCAACCGACAAGTATACTCACTTTTCGTCGCGACGCGCAAGTCAACAGACGAACCAAGGTCACGACTCTCCGTGCTAGAGGCGGAAACATGAAACCGACACTCAAACAACGAAAGGAATATAAGTACATATCGAAGAAGCGAAGTCCTTTGGCTTTGGCCTCAATCTACATGACACGTGATAAGTAGAAAACGAATCCCGCAGTAGTTATGCAATGAGTTATCCTCACCTTCTCGAGTTCTGTCATCCATACTGGATCCTGACCTTCAGATAGCTGGACTAGCCGGAGTTCGTCCAAGTTCAGATTGAAACCGGGTTGAGGGTCAGAGGGCACGTCAAACACCTGGCCTTGCATAACAACCTGGCGGTTACTTCCTGCATCATAGAAGGCTTGTTTGATAGGGTTAGAAAGTGCAATTCCGCCGAAAGAGAGCAGCAGTAGTGAAACCTTTGTCTTCATCTTATCCCCGACTCTCACGAAGTGTGGAGTATTCTGTCAACCTCAAATGACTATTTGTCTGGTATCTTAAATTCCCACGAAACAACTGTCGTTTGTGTGCTCACGGTTCTTCCTTCTCGACTCCACTTTCCACTGGCGTTCAGAGTTCTCCTGCATGCATGCCGCATCCTGAAAATTGAAAGTCCACTATAAATTGAAAACGGTTCCGGTGCAATTACCAGTACTCCAATTGTACATATATCGACAAGTGAAATCTCCAACACATCAGATGATCACAACATATTGATGTCTATTACGCCCAACGCCCCAAGAGCGCCATAATCCCACATCCAAAAAGCATGCAACAAAGGGCATAGGCAACGCGTCCGTTAGACCCGTTGATCATTTCTTTGTTAAAGATAAACTCGTGGGCAAGAAGCTACATAAAATGATGAGTGCTCGGGCTCTGGTCACGACACTAAGAAATATATCATACCTCGACAAGACCAGTATACAACAGAATACCTGCACTCAACGAGTCGAGCACTCCACTCACGATGGAGGCAGTGGTACTGTTTGGGTTGTACGTGCTTTGAACGCCAAGCCCGACTGCAATGCCTAATGGTGTGGTGATTCCATACAGTAGCGCGCCACAGATGGCTACATAATTGTACTTCGGTGGAAGCTGCATATGAGCAAGACGAGTACCGATCCCAAGGCCCTCAAAGGTTTCTGCGTGTCATGTCAGTTCAACAGTATTTCATAGGATACTGGGATTGCTCACGATGGAATATGATGACAACAAACAGGGTTATGAAGTTTGGATCGACCGCCAGCGTCAAACCAATGAGCATACTTTACAAGGAGTAAACATGATTTAATCATTGGACGTGAGTCAACAGAGATTGCACCTATGCAATAACACGCCAAATTCTAGGATGAACACGCCAATTATCTGCCCTGCAGCACCAAGATCCACCTTACTATCCTGGCCAGATTCTAGATCTTCGTTGATCTTTTCAGAGTTTGAGTCGTTATTCATCATTCCACCTTCAGGTCCATGTGCGGCGTGCGCACCGAGACCGTGACCATGTGCATCTATTTTGGAATTAGGGGGAGCCTCGGCACACGATCAATTCAAAACGCACCATGCCTCACACCGAGGGCCGCCAATTTGGCTGTACCCCACCTGAAAGCCACCAGCTCAACGATAAAAATCGAAAATACGCTGAGCAGGGCTAATGCGAGCGGGTATGGCTGTGATTACGACATATACGTAAGTGATGATACTATTCCCAGATCCACCTGACTTACATAGACCTGCCAAGCCGGTGACAGGCAAGGAGATGTGAGCTCACTGATAGCAGGGCTGAGGAGATGAATAAAAGCTGTAGCTATCTGTGTAAATGTGAACGACCAATCTCATCGATGACCTGATGGAACGCACGATGACACCGGAACCGAAGTATTTGGCAAAACTACGGGATTCAAATCAGAACGTTGCGCGGATTCGCGTTGAAAAATCTCACTTAAAGACGGCTTTGGGAACATGAAGCCAGCTTGACCGTCTAGCAAGCACTGGAAAAAGTGCGCCGCTCATCGATCCGATGAGGATGACGAAAACCGATGCGATCCGCAATTGTGGGTATGTAGTCGCGCCTCCACCAGAACCGCAATTTAAATCCGACATAATTTGAAGTGAGGTCGCTTTTCACGATCCTGGTAAGTGAGAAAATTGAATGCTCTGGCAGGAACTTAGTGATGGGCTTGCGAATCTTATATATCCCCTCTGACCTTTATGACTGGGAGGGTCCTCCTCCCGATAGGGAATCCTGGCAATGGCACAGCCACGACGATCCACCCTATTTCTACATCCTCGATGTTTGGCTCCAGACAGCATATTCCGAGTCTCTGACTATGGTAGCATGAGTGAACTGGTGTATTTCTGATAAGAATAAATATCATAATATAACCAGAAAAATCTGCGTAGATAAAATGGAATATATGAGGTAGGTTGTACTACAAAAAAGGCTCTCTGCCGGCTGCATTAAAGTGCACAAGGTCCATACACCTAGAGGCGGTTCATTGAGGATCTGTGGCTGAGTGGGGAAGGTGCAGTTCTGAGAAGAGCATACGACTCATAATTTTACGGCCTCCACGGACTCGCACACCATACTATTAGTATGGTGCATCTCCACATGCTGCCATGTATTATTTAGGAACCGTCGATTAGAAGACTGAGTCTCAGTGTTACTAAAGATACTCCGATGGCCCAAAGCTTCGGCCGCTGGTTGTAATATCAGGGTTCGATGATGGCTTTGGCTAGTTTCTTCCCTTGAAGACCATAATTGCTTGTCACTGATCCTGCCTCTGCTTTCAGGGCCCGCGCGTAATCTTGTAGTTCGTTTGAAAGTGTGCCAAAAACGAGCTGAGGCGTCGAGAGGACTTGAGCGGCGTAAAATCTAAGCTTCATCTGAACGTGACTAGGCACACCAATTGAACGTGGAGCGAAAAGACAAGAGAGGTCTGAGAGTGCGGCTAATAATGTGACGGACGGATGATTGCTTAGTGAGCTTTTGTCGGAAGATGCGGCGACCACTAATCTGGGTCTCGCTATGATGGACAGATCATGCAAGAGTACCGACAGCGACTCGGCGCCCATGGTTCCCTTAAATAGGGACTGAGTACCACCTCGGTGATCGATAAAAAGAAAATACACACAGGGTCGAAGCGTGACCACACGTCAGTGACAGCACTGCTCAGCGTCGAGTACAGCACTTGTGACTGACGGGCTACTAGGAACGGGACAGTTTGCGAGATAATTCTGCGCGCCTCTGCTTCATCTGGCGCGTCATTTTCTGCGGATGATAACGGTGAAATAGATAGATGACGGGTAGCAAATGTATAAGCAACGCTATTAAGATCAGAAGATCACCTAGTGACGGCAAATTTTAAACACTTACAGGACAGCGCAAATGTTGTAAATCAGAGAGGGACTACTAGCCTGGCGTTCTACAAGGTTGAGCGGTACCTCCATCAGTGCAGGTTTTGCTCCATATCGTATGCTTCCACTTGAAGATCCTTCCAAGGAAGCTTCCCACCACGGCTCCTGCCTTACAGACTGCAATTCTTCACTAAACAGCAATCGTTGGGTCAATTGACTGGTTGGGTCCCTGAGCGCGCTAAAGAATTTGTCTATTTCTTCCTTGGTCATAAGTCGGAGTAATTCGTCGGAAGATGCTGAAGCTGAACAGTACACGTTTGGTTACAAACTAGCTAAGAAAGCAGGATCACGCACAAACATCCACACCTGCGAATCTAGAGACCAGATCATTAGATTCGCTGTCGGATTCATCTTCGTCACGCAGCAGGCTGCTGTCTTCCTCCTGAGTTTGCTCTTCGAGGCGCTTCAGCAACTCGAGCATCTTTTCCCTCTCTTCATGTGTTTTCGTAGATTTTGTTTTGATGCTGCTTTGTATTTCTTTTCGATAAAATACCTCCGAACATTGGGAATGAGCCTACACAACTTAATCGCCTTGTGATTCAAAGTGGGACGTGTACCTACTTCTGAACGAAAACACATCAGGCTACAGTAAGACACGTTGCACTCCCGGACATGTATACCTAGAAAACTGTCTACGACAGCTTCAGAGATAAATGAATAACATTTGGAAAATAAGTTCTCGAGATGACATTGTTCAGATGCACGTACATGCCACACAAGACCTTGTCTAGCCCCTCAGCGGAGTCTTCGCAAACTCGAATTTGTTCCGCTTCGTTCATAATGATGAATTCAGCTGTAGATGTTGCTGTAGATGTAGGACAAACAGGGAGAAATGATGAGTCCAGACCTTTATTCAAGTCTGCTGCTAATTGACTCGTCGGCCCGCCGGCGGGGAACATACCTTTCTTGGCCAGTTTACTACCGCTTATGATGATCGAGGTTTGAAAACACAACTCTGCAAATACTACTGAGAAACTACGACCTTTAGCCGCTACTACAGGAAGACGCGGTTCTAAAGGCAAACATGGTGGAAGCACACTTGGTTGACTCCAAATCAACATTCTCGATTTTTGCTCATTTTCTAGACGCCCGCATACTACGTGCCCTTGCAGACATGGGTTTCGCTCATCCAACCCTCGTTCAGGCGAAAGCCTTGCCCATTGCACTGGAAGGCCGCGATATCCTTGCAAGAGCTCGGACAGGCAGTGGCAAAACCGCCGCATATTGTATCCCAGTCGTGCAGAAAATTCTTAGTGCGAAATCTGTGGGTGTATTACATTCAGATCAGCTGTATCGAGCACTCATTGACTCATGCAACAAGTCGTTATCCGCCTCTGACGAAATTTATCAAGTGACACGTGCTGTAATCCTTGTGCCCACCCGCGAATTGTCCGAACAGGTCACGGCATGTCTTCAAAACCTCCTTACTTATTGCGAGAAGGAGATCATCGTTGTCAACTCTGCCACTGGTTCCTCTACACATCTGCAACGGTGAGATGGTTTCGGCTACTCATATTGCTTGCTTATAACTCGAGTATCCAGTGCACTTCTCGCAGATAAGCCAGATATCGTCATTTCAACTCCTTCTCGTGCCCTCGGGCTGCTTCAATCAAAGGTATGTCATGGTCTCACAGCACATGGAGTGTACCTTATATCTATCCAGACTTTAAACCTCTCTTCACTGGAATCCCTTGTTATCGACGAGGCTGATCTCATTTTGTCCTATGGGCACGACGAGGACGTTCGACAGATCTTTTCCGGAGGATATCTCCCAAAGGTGTATCAGTCATTTTTGATGAGTGCAACCATGACAGATGATGTCGAGACATTGAAAGGCTTGGCTCTTCGTAGTCCAGTGAGCTCATTAACTAACTAACTTTGTCTTCTGCTAACTTCGGTCTTCAGGCCATCCTAAAACTGGAAGAAGACAAGGATGAAACCTCACTCCTCAGCCAATACTCTGTTCAGTCAGTCCCGCACTGGTTTTATCACTTGTTGATTCTTACCCCTCCTTAGGTGCTCCGAAGTCGACAAATTCCTTCTCACATATGTCATCCTCAAACTCCGCCTCATGAAGGGAAAATGCATACTGTTCGTCAACGACGTCGACCGCTGCTATCGCTTAAAACTATTCTTGGAACAATTTTCAATAAAATGCTGTGTGCTAAACTCTGAGCTTCCCCTCAATTCCAGGTGCGAGAAAACTTGTGATACGTGTTTCCACATTTAACATTTTATAGATACCATACGGTGCAGGAATTTAACAAGGGTGTTTACGACTACATCATTGCAACTGATGAAAACGGGGCCCACGCGGAAGCTGATTCCGACGATGAACCCGAGGAGGATGAACTTCAGGATGATGTTGGCGACGAGTGTAGGTTACATTTATTTAGAGCATTGATTGCTTCTTACGGCTTCTCAGTGACACCAACACAACGCACGGAGACAAACCCAGACGAAGACACGCAACTTGAAGCTGTGTCTAAAAAGCGGAAGCATCCCCAAAACGTTCCTCAACCTGGCCCCTCCAAACCAAAGAAACAGAAACGTCGTACGAAGTTGGACAAAGAGTACGGCGTTACACGTGGAGTAGACTTTGTCGACGTTGCTTGTGTGCTCAACTTCGATCTACCCACGTCATCTCGGTCATATACCCATCGCGTAGGACGCACTGCCCGTGCTGGGCGGGCAGGCATGTCATTATCTTATGTCGTCCCTAAAGATCAATGGGGTAAAAATAAGGTCGTCGGTGGCCTTGAAAGCGCAAAGAATGACGAGGTTGTATTTACAAGGATCGAGAAAGAGCAGGCGGCACGTGGTTCCAAAATACAGGAGTACAAGTTTGATATGAAGCAAGTGGAGGCATTCCGATATCGAATGGATGACGCACTGCGGTCCGTCACCAGAAGCGCTATCAAGGAGGCTAGGATCAAGGAACTTAAAACTGAGATTATCAACTCAGAGAAACTCAAAGTAGGTACTCTGATCCTTTTACATGCGCATCGCTAATGTACTGCGCAGGCTCATTTTGAGGACAACCCACTCGATCTCGAATATCTACGCCATGACAAACCGCTACATCCCACCAGGGTTCAGGCTCACATGAAGCATATACCAAAATATTTGCTTCCTCGTCTGGTTTCAGCTGCAGCTATCGAAGCTGAAGAGTCCCAAGTTGGGTTCGTACCTTTCAAAAAGTCCTCTGTACGCGGTCGTGGCCGCGGCCGTGCTCGTGGTGGCCGAGGTCGTGGGGATGGAAGTCGTGGTGGAAAGAAAAAATCTGATCCTCTTAAGAAGTTTCGGTAGTGTGTTACCCAGCATATAATGGCATCCAGAATTATATTTCATCTTATCACTTCCGTCTCATTCGTAAACGCCTTCATCCCAACCCTTTGACCTCTCGACCGCACGCAGCCATGTAGTCCACCCTTTTTCCCGATCCTCTTCGGGCATATGGGGATTGAAAGTTCGGCTACCTTTGGTATTGACTTCCGCCAATGTCGCTGGCTTAGATATGTCCCAACCAAATAGCCGGATGGCTGAGCCAGCAAGAAGGGCCGAACCCAGGGCGGTTGATCTGCCTCAATAGTTAGCGTGTTATCCGCCATTCTTGTTCAAAATATGTACATACTCTCTCATGTCAGGACGGACAACGTCGAAACCACCGATGTCCGCCAAGATTTCCATACAAACATCGCCGTTGGTCATGCCTCCATCAACCTTGAGGTGCTCGAGCTTTGTGCGTGAATCAAGTTTCATGCTCTCAAGGACTGCACGAGTCTGGAAAGCAGTAGCTTCCATAGTCGCACGAGCAATATGTGCGGGAGTGGTATACGAGGATAATCCTGTCCTCAAAATTCGCCATTGTGTCAAAGGGACATGATGAACTCAGCGTACCGATAAGTAGGCCTGCAGCACCGGGATCCCAATACGGTGCGAGGAGGCCAGAAAACGCGGTTACGAAGTACACGCCTCCAGTATCAGGTACTGAAGCTGCCAATGTGTTTATCTCGCTGGCAGACTTGATGAAACCCATGGAGTCCCGCAGCCTGACACGAACGCTCAGAGGGTGCAATAAATCAAGACTCGTATCTTACCATTTAATGGCACCTCCAGCAACCCCAACTGCACCAGATTATAACATGTTCGGTACTAAAAAATAGCATACTTACTACTTCCTTCCAGTGCGTAGACTGGGGTAGCCCCTGGACCGGGTTGATAAGCCACCTTGCGAAAGACTCGTGAACAATATTGCGTGATGCTCCGAGAAGGCTTTTTACCGTGCTCAGAAGTCCATGACTACTGTTGACAATGTCTTTTCCCGTACAGAACAGGAGGAACGCACCCGTACCATACGTGCACTTGGCTTCTCCTTGACGGAGACACTTGTTTCCCACTAGAGCGCCTTGTTGGTCCCCAATAAGTCCTCCGATAGGAACTCCTTTCAGTGGGCCGCGAGACAAATGGCCATAAACTTCGGAGGAAGACACAAGTTTTGGCAGTATTGACCGTCGGAAACCGAAGAACGTCAGTAAGCGCTCATCCCAAGTAAGCTTGCGCAGATTTAGCAAAAGGGTGCGAGATGCATTCGTGACTTCGCTAATATGAATACCGCCCTGGACACCACCTGTAAGATTCTGTGCGTGCATTAGGAAAATCCATCGCATTCCTTGATAGGAGGACACCTACATAAGCAACCCACGACTCTATTGTTCCAAAAAGTAGATCATCTTTGTCGTGAGCCTGCTGGACTTCACTATAGTTGTCAACCATCCATCGGAGTTTGATCCCAGAGAAGTAAGTGGAGAGCTTCAGGCCTGTACTATACAAGAATGAGCAAGCAGACTCTATAGAGCTATATCACCCACATGTCACGTAGAGCTTCGACACCTTCCTCCCCAGTCTTAAATTGCCCAGGCTCTACCTCGATGCCGGTCGTAGCCAACAGGTGCTCAAAATGAGCGACAGTGTTCTTTGTACGAGAATCGGTCCAAACGATAGCCTTACACAGAGGTTTACCTGTAGCTCTACTCCATGCCACAGTGGTTTCACGCTGGTTTGTAATTCCTGCAATTCATGAAGGACGAGGACCTTTTGGATAGGATGAACGCAAGTACCGATCACTTTTACACTCTCCTTGGCCCATCCTGCTTCTTCGAGTTTCGCACAAGCCTGAGTGATGCACTGCTCTGAAATTCCTTGTATCTCTTCAGGGTCGTGCTCATGCCACCTGCCATATGCAGTGCCAGTAAGGGTCTCAGGACTAGAAACTAGGGGGTGACTACCCACCCTGGGTTCGGGTAATACTGCGGGAACTCCAATTGATGCTGGGAAACGATGTTTGCGTACTGATCAAAGACAATGAAACGAATGGAACTGCAGACACGGGCCCAGCCCTCGTTGACTGTCAGTAATCACAAGGAAGATCATAGCCATACGTTGTACCGCAATCAAGAGACCCAACAAACTCGCCCTGTTTCAACTTAATCGACATGGTGGCGCAGAGATGGGGTGCCGCAGTGGTAGATCTTTAACGCTGGTGGCTTCCGGACCAACGACATTCCGTTGTCCACCTGAGTAACTGTTACCAACCGAACCGGCCCGACCAGCACCGATCCTTGAAGGAGGACTTGAGAGCTCGCTCAAAGTAGCTTTTTTACTATGTAGACTTATACAAGCTAGGAGACAGTATGAATGGCACAACACGATAACTAGGTGACGAAGGTCGTATATCGTTAATAGTTCATAACCGCTGAATCTAGTGGGTAGTGGGAGTGTGTAGAGTACATATCATGAAACACCATATTCTTCTTTCTCTTTTTCTGTCCACTCAAAAATCGGAAATGGATGTGCCTCTGTATTGAATACCCACTTATCTAAGGGGACGAGGTCGTCTTCTCGGAAGAGAAGATAGAGATACTTCAATGTTTCGGCCAAGAAAAAGCTATCATAGCTACATTAAAAAGAAGTCTAGAGACGCGTAGGTGAGGCACGAACCTAGGCATTACATCAAGCTGTCGTGGGTTGTATGTGTCCACTTTATCAATGTTAGCGTACCCTGATGGAGTCTTCGCTTCCTTTTCGATCGCCTGGAAGATGTCCCATCCACGATGCCGCCATTTCACATCGCCAGTGACACGATAAAGGATGTAAAGTGACTCTACAGTCTACAAAGCGGATGTCAGAATGTGGCACGATGGAAACCTGTTTTCTTACTTCGGGCCTTAGTTGGTAGTCGGCGTTCTTAACATAGTAGTCTCTCTTAGCGTATGCCATCTCACGCTCTCGTGCATTCCTAGGGGCGCCATCTCCTACCCAAGGGTGCTTATCTCCCACTCCAGGTGGGGGACCTCTGCTACCAGATGTTCTCCACTTTTGCATGGCGTCCATCCACAGTATTTCAGGACGCGCGCCGCCAGATAGCATATTAATGATATCGGGTCCCAACCCTGTCGGCTGGTCTGCGTAAGTCAGGTAACAGGTCTGTGCAAGCCCTTCAGCGGCCCATAGATGTAACTCCTTTAGATTAAAAGAGGCAAGCTCTTCATAGCCCAACTGCTGTTTGGGGAGCAGGTCATCTGCAAGCGCGGTAAAGTTCAGTCCAACCTCTTCAAGATTATTCAGGGGAAGAGTATGAGCTCCAAGGGCGAGCAGGCCAGGGAAAAAACAAGATAAATGCTCCAAGTTGTGTGTGGGGCGATTGCCGGTCTTATATAATTTCGAATCCGTGACGTACAGGAGGTGGCGGTTCGGCGAGATGTACATCAAGTTATTGAGAACGTGGGAGGTGAAGCGGAGGTCTACAAAGAGTAATTGAGTAGAAATAAAAGATTGGCAAGCGAAACCTTACACATCTCGAGGTTTGCCTTGTCTGTGCGAGCGGTCATTAGGTACTGTTTGAGGATGTACTCGTGAGCGCTGTCGGATGCTGCACCAACGGAAAGGTGTGCTGGTCATTGCAAGAATACAGTCAGCGAGAGTCTAACTATTGTGCATCAGACACGTACAATCTCTTGCCTGTCCCGACGATATATTCCAAAACATCGGATACATACCGCCGTGTTCGCGCAAATCAGCCTTGACAAAGTTACGCGTGGCGGCTGTAGCCTGAGTGCAATAGGCTCAATCTTACGCGTGATAAAGTTAATTTTGAACTCACTCGGTCGACATGTTCCTTCTTACCAGTAATCTTACCCAGATAGGCGTATTCCATCTGATAACTTGCAATCTCTGCCAAGCTTCCAATCAATGGCCCGCTGCTTGTATTTCTAAAGCAACGACAAAAGAAATTAGCACTACAGAAGCGATAGTTGGCAACGATGGGGATTACCTGACAGTGTTTACGCCGTACTTGGGAAAACCGCTGGCAGTCTCGAATGCAGGAGCCAATATTGTGCCAAGTTCATCAGCACGAGTGCGTAATATATCGTCATTAGTTAGTGCATAAGCGGAGAGGAGGCCACCAAGTTGACGTATGACAGTCTCGAAGAATGGCACACGGGTATTCTATAGGCAACATGAGCATCGTTGAAGGATGCTAAAGGGCATCGCTCACCGTGGGTAGAGAGAAGCTTGCATTATATACAGCTGTCATTGCGCGCTTGTATTCTTGTTCTAAGCCCATTATATGCATTGTATCAAGGGAGTCAACTGCAGTGACGGCCCATCCATTGAAGCTTCGTGTTGTCACGTGAGTGGATGTGGGGTAATTGAAAGGCATACGTAAACTCACTTGTTGATGCTGGTATTGGATAAAGGACGGAGCTCATCATTTGGGAATGCAAAGCGCTCATAACCATGGTAGGCATGCAAGAAGGCGTCCCTAACTTGGAGGGATCTTTCTGTCCATACCTCTGGTGTCTCGGGAGCGTAGTGCATAACATCGGCAGGAATGGGTAGCCAGCATGTCGGAAATAGTTGAAATAAAGCGTGAGCAGTGCTATGGACAAGGCGAATGCGAATGCGATGTGACGAATGGAGATGCCTCTGCGACGCAAAGATGAGGAGGCTTTGGCAGCTACGTTGTTCCCTAGGAGGCCTGCAGGAAAATTCATAGTTGAGGAGTAAGATATGGGGAAAGTTATGCAGTGAGAATGAGTGGTGCAGAGGGAAATTGGAATCGCTATGTGAAGAATGAACTCGGACTCCACGCCCGAACACCCACGGTAGATAGATGGAGATGTAAATCGATTGAGCTGCACCTACAACCAGCGAGGAGGCAGCAAACCGCGGGCACCAGACAACACTGGGAGGATAACTAATCCACTAGGAGAGCGTTTACTACACACGAGAGAAACGTAAAGTCATAAGGCAAGAGTACCCACGTGCACGTGGTAACAGCAAATGAGGAAACCACTAGACCTGCGGACAACGGACAACTTAGAAGGTTACTCGGATGCAACGGAAAGTGATGCAAAGCTACTTCCAAATATTCTAGGAGAATGATTGAATATTTTACTTGGCTTCTAAACATTTTATAGATGAAGCATGGGCGGAAGCTGGCGGAGCTGAGTTTGAAGTTCGTATGAGAATTGGGCAAGGAGTGAATATGTGAATGACTTATGACCAACATCATCGACGAGCAATGTCCAGCTTCGACAAGACAGTCAAGTTAGCTTGCAAACCAAAGGCCGCTCCTCCAAAGGCAAAGGTGTCTCTTTAATAACATCGATACAACTCGATTTCACACTAACTTTCATCCCCTAGTACCTAGATCCCATAATTGCTGCTACTTGGTCAGAAGACGGCGCTGTCCATGACGTTTGTAAAGCGCTCGTTCCTCGCCTTCGCGAACCTAATGCAATCGTGCGCAATAAGCCTCACAGCACCTCAAATTACAGCTGACGATCTAGCATAGGTTGTGTTCAAGGCACTAATCGTACTCCATACCATGATTCGCAATGGAGCGACAGACAATGTCTTGTCTCATCTATCTTCTTCGGAAATTCTTCGTCTGCGAAATGTCTCTGCCGGTAACTGGGAAGGTATGTTTTGCCCATGGTCATAATCCTCATGGAAATATAGACCCATTTTGCTGTACTTAGGATACAACGCTCCCCAGAATCTCCAGCACTACGCAATCTACTTGGACTCCCGCATACGCGCATATCGTGATTTAAAGCATGATGCAATCCGTGTTCAGGCAGAGTCAAATCGTGACATGCGCGTCAATAACTCCATCGAAGAGGATATGGGATACTCCAGTGCCCCGCCCCCAAAGTCAGCATCTACCAAGTCCAGGGCGCCTCAAAGGAGTAAAACAATAATGGGAAGGAAATTACGCGTCATGACTGTGGATAAGGGCCTACTCCGGGAAACCAAGACCGTGCAAACAATGATTGATACCCTGGTAGAGTGCAGGGTACGCCTACACGTCCGAATCTGCCAGATCACTTACACAGTATTTATTAGTTCTATCTCGATGATCTAGAAGACGAATTAACTATAACTGCGCTACGCATGCTCGTCAAGGATTTACTCATTCTTTTTCAGGCCGGTAATGAAGGCGTTATCAATGTATTAGGTCTGTTTATCCGTCCTCGAGTCTTTTTTTTTCGCTTAAAGACATCCCAGAACACTATTTCGAGATGTCAAAGATTGACGCTGAGCAGGCGCTCTCCATATATCGTCATTTCTGTACTCAGACAGAGCGAGTGGTCGAGTACTTGGGCGTCGCAAAGAAATTGCAGAATCTACTCAACGTTCCTATCCCAACATTGAAGCATGCAAGTAAAGCTTTCGTGTGCTTGTCAAATCACTCACAGACGCCATTAGGCCCCTGTATCATTGGCGGGTGCACTCCAGGAATACTTGAGTGACCCCAATTTCGAGCAGAACAGAATTGAGTACAGGACAAATAAGGAAGCTGCCGATAGAAACGGCAAAAATCGCAGTGGGACTCAATCTTCAGCACCTAAAGGTGACTAAGTCCACTTTCTCAGAGCTACAATCTGACTTCTCTCAGCCTCATCGTCGCAAGCAACCTCCTCTGCATCCGCATCCATCCCATCAAGTGGGACATCTGCTCAAGCTTCCAGTCCCGCACCCAAGCCCGAAGCTACTCAGGCTATGGCAGACTTCTTTGCTTCTATCGAGGAAGATCAACCTGCCACGTTCAATCCTACAAGTAGCAGGTAAGCCACTGTTAATTGCCGAGATCTTGAGAACGTTGCTCATTTTTGCACAGCCCGACATCCAACCATCTCCGTCAGCAGCCAGCGTCCAATCCTTTCGTTCAGCGACAAATGACGGGTGCTTTCCAAGGTCAAACCTTCGGTTTCCCTGGTCAAATTCAACCACAGGCCACTGCCTTCCCTCAGTCTTTCCAATCAGCTCAGCCCAACGCCTATGGTCAGCAACCACCATCCACTCAACACCAACATCGACCTTTCTCTGCCTTCTTGCAATCACAACCTACTGGATTTGCATTGCCACAAGGCACAGGTTTCTTGCAGCCGCAAACTACCGGTGCAAACCCATTTAGACAGAGCATGATGATGATGCAAGGAACTAGTACACCGGCTTTTAACTTTGGGACAATGAATGCCTTGCCCCAATTGCAACCTACTGGACAAACCAACACACCGTTCCAGCAAGCTTCCCAGCCTCAGCCGTCATGGTCTTCGAACGGATTTGCTATGCAAACACCATCCACAAGTACGCAGTTTGGACAGATCAATGGAACCCGCGCGTCATTTGACGTCCCTACACGACCTGCTTCTACTCCCCTCACAACTTTCGGCGCAACACAGGCGTCTTCGACCTCGCCACCAGTAGCACAGCCTGTTAAATCTCATCAGACTGGTTCGCGCAATCCGTTCGGAGTGCCAACCCTGTCAGCCCCCCCAGTGCCAAAACCACCAACACTGATGGAGCTGGCCACGGGTATCGGAAGCTCGAACAATATTCCGCCTGCCGATTTTGCACTACCTCAGACTCAACAGCCACAACAGACAGGCTTCTTTGGACCGCCAGGTACTTCTGGTGGCGAGTCATCAATATCGAGCGTTGCCTCGTCCTTTACGTTCGGCCGAAAATCAGAGGACAGCAAATTCAGCCCTAGCAGTTTTGGAATACTCAACCCACAGACCACCACGACTGCATCAGATTCTTTGTTTTCTTCTTTCTCTCCATCGTCCACGCAATCTACGGGTGCTACCATCACCTCTACCACTCCTTCCATGCCACCTTCAGGTGACAAGCTAAAACCCCAAATGACCGGCTTTAGTGGCATCAAGCCATTTAAACCTACGTCGTCCTTTGGAGCTTCCTTGTTAGAATCACTACCTCCAATACCACAGTCCGGTCCCACTACTCCTACTGTCACTGGTACGCCCGGTAATTTGTCTTCGCCACCAACTTCGAGCGGGATAACTTCTGCTTTTGGCGCTGGGGTTTCGAACATCGGACAGCAGCCAACTGGTGTTGGTGCCTTTAGTTCACAGCCAGACACAAGACCCACGCTAGGGGTCGGTCTGAGACCCCAGGCAACCGGTGGAGCCAACCCTTTCAGGGCTACGATGTATGCCGCATCTCTGCCCAATGCCGGAGGCGGATCTGTGCTGCCCACTATGAGCTCGCTGCCACAGTTCAGTGGAATGAACGGATCCTCATCCTTTGGATCCAGTTACGGAAGAAGCCCTTTTGGATACCCCGGAGCCCAGGATCCCTCACAGCAGCCTTTCCAACAGCAAAGCGGGACCGCATCGCTTATTTAGTTTTGACCTGTCTCCTGGTCTCATTCACGCATCTATTCCTTTTCAATTCTGTCTCTTATCGCTACCCCTCGCTTCAACTTTCCCACTATCGTTTAGTACGCTCGAATATTACATTGTCTTGATTTCTTATCCATTTCTTCTTTACCTGTCTCCTGTATAATCTAGTAGTTGAGCTTGTGCAAGCGTCTTGAATACCGAATTTTACTTTGCAGTGCTGAATACTCCACAAGTTGAGCGTTGGTCAAAGACCCCGAGACACTGATCGGAAGTCGCGTCAACAATCCACGCTTCCTGGCGCTGGCTGCACTTTGTTTTTTTACCGCCACCAACCTTACCATCACAGGTGTCTCAGTCATTCCAAGATGGCCTCGTAAGTTGCCCCCCGAAGATACCTAGTACTCTCTATTGACGGAAATCATCGTAAATGCAGTGAACAGCCCAAAGCAACGAGGACAGGTGCTACCGACGCGTCTGTACCAGAGATAACTGTGGAAACCGCTCTTGAACACGCCAGACGTGCATTCGCCCTAAAAAAATACGAGCAAGCAGTAGAATATTATGCTACTGCCCTAGAGCTTCAGTACGTGATCGAAATTGGACTCATGAAACCGTGGTTCTGACGCGCTACGTGTCTTTCGTCCATAGAACAAAGAAGCATGGCGAGGATGCACCGGAAACAGCTAATCTCTACTTCTCGTATGGAAAAGCGCTGTTAGAAAACGCGATATCACAAGCTTCGGTTTTGGGTAAGGAGCAGCCCGAGAACGGAGATGAAGCAGAAGAGAAACGTGTGTAACGCGTTTGATTTACTTCGCTGTGGCTGTAACTGATCATTTCTAAGCTTCGGGCACTGGCGCCAATGGAAAGGGTCCTATTCTCTCCTTTTCCGGAGATGCGGATGAAGGCGTTGACCTATTTGGTCAAGCCGCGATTGCAGAAGAAGAGGGTGATGAAGAGGATGCTGAAGGGGAAGATGGGGAACCGGAAGATGACTTCAATGCTGCATGGGAGGTCTTGGAGCTTGCGCGTGCAATTTACGAGAAAAGCAAGGATGAAGATGACGAAGTCAAAATGAAACTTGCCGAGACATATATTGCCCTCGGAGATGTATCTCTCGAGACGGGTATGCCCACCTTTTCCTTGGTTAAGCATCCGCATCTTAACAGACTATCCTAAAGAAAAATTTGACCAAGCTATCACCTGACTACTCAGAAGGGCTCGCACTTAAGCTCGATCTTCTCCCGAATTCATCGCGTCAAATTGCTGAAGCACACTATAAGCTCAGTATAGTGCTTGACCTGACCTCTGGGCGACTTTCGGATGCTATCTTGCATGCGGAGATGGCTCTGGAAAGTGTTTGTGCTCGCCTAGCAGAACTCCATGACGGAATCAATGGAGAGCTGCTCCCTGCACCCATTCGGGAAGCCAAACCCGATAAAAAGGGCAAGGGCAAGGCTGTCGCCTCCGGCGTACACGCAGATAGCGTGTGCCATCTGACCAAAAGTCAGATGGAAGCCGAAATTAAGGAATGCGAAGGATTGAAAGAAGACCTCGCGTTGAAGGTGAGCCCGTGCAGGTTCAGGAAGTGTATACTGACAGTGCTTTTGCATAGGTGGAGGAACTTAAAACAACTCCCAGTGAGCCGACAGAGTCTGCTCCTGCAATGGCTGCAAGAGCGCTAGATGCGGAATTGAATGCTAAGCCGATATCTGTCCCTGGCCAACCAGCAGTGGTTAACGACTTGACATCATTGGTTGTGAAGAAGAAGAAGAAAGCAGCTGAAGTAGATGCACCGGCTAAACGCAGAGCAGATGACGGAGAAGATAATGGCAGCCCTACTGCAAAGAAAGCAAAACTGGAAGAGGATGCACAATCATGAGGATTTGTCGATATTGTGATTTATTTCAACTACTGCGTTGGTCATTTTTTTAGAATGGTACAGTGGTTGTTGCAATTGTTGCATGCTTAAAGTTCTTCTTCCCCTCTCCTACCCCAAATTCTCCTACGATGTGACCCCTCTCCGCTTTGCTCCTCATTATATATTTGTAGATGACAAGTCCCTCGAGACCCACCGGCCCACGAGCGTGTATCCGTCCTGTACTGATGCCAACTTCAGTTCCGAAGCCATAACGGAATCCATCTGCGAAACGCGTGCTAGCATTGACAAAAGTCCCTGCGGAGTCCACGCCTCTGCAGAATACAGACGCTGCACGTTCACACTCGGTTATGATAGAATCCGTGTGATGGGAGGAATGAGAGTTGATGAATTGAATTGCGGAATGAAGGGAGGGCAGAGCTATGACGGATATCGTAAGATCAAGGTGTTCAATAGAATAGGATGATTCTGTGGACGAGTGGACATGACTTGAGAATCTTTCGGGGACGTTGGGAAGTGAGGCGAGTGCTGACAAGGTGTGTGAATCACATAAGAGATGAACGTCTGCTGCCAGGAGTGCTCGTGCAACCTCTTGCCACACCGTATTCAGAAGAGAGGTATGCACAATAAGAGTTTCTGCGGCATTGCAAGCAGATGGATAATCAGTCTAGCAGGTATTATCGTGAGAATATGATCGTTGTCTGAACAATTGGGAGGCTCACCTTTGAGTCAACAACCACGCGGACGGCTTTTTGATGGTCAGCGGATTCATCGAGATAGACATGGCACAGTCCATCCGCATGTCCCATGACTGGTATCCGCGTGTTGTTCTGAATCGCTTTCACAAGACTGTTGCCTCCGCGGGGAATGACCAAGTCAATGTAGCGGTCAAGATCGAGTAGTGCAGAAACTTCTGCCCTCGTTTGGATGGTTTGGACATACGTACTCGGAAGTGGGGTCTGTGCCAATCCCTGCGAAATGGCCTTGGCGAGCAGATGTATCGTGTGATTCGATTCCTTTCCGCCTTTGAGGATCGCAGCGTTTCCTGAAAATGGCCTGTTTGCATGCAGGCATATGACAAGCTAGAGATAACAGGCCTACCTGATTTGATCGCCAGAGCTGCAATATTTACCACAACCTCAGGACGCGCTTCAAAAATTACGAGAAGAACACCTATCGGACATGAGACACGATACAGTTCGAGATCGTCATCGAGTTGTGAAGCATAGGAAACGACTCCAGTTGGATCGGGAAGGTCTGCGACATCTTGCACGCCCTTTAGCATAGCATCCCATTTATCACCCTTTCCGAGATCGAGACGCTTCATCAAGGCGTTTGATACCCTACCTGCATCGACCTCGACTTGTGCTGCCTTGGTATGGAAGCAGAGAGAATGTGTGAGGGTCATCATGAATCTTGAGCCGAGAAAACGATGCTGCACCTCCATATCCTGCTTGTTTGCCGCGAGTATTTCAGCCTTGTTAGCCTGCAGCTGCTGTTTGATCTTCGCGAGGGCATCTATTCGGACGGTAGCAGGAAGCAACTGAGACTCTTCGAATGCAACTTTTGCAGCTTTTGCGATTTCTTCCGCGGCGATATCGGATCCCATCGATATTGTTATTGATATAGACCGTCTGTCTTTGTTTGTGTTAAGAGCTCTACGCAGCGGTCATCACCTTATGGTGACAAAGAACCAACACAGTCACACGAAATCCCCTGGCGGTCCCGTAATTCTCTCCTTAAAAATTCTTTATATAGATCAGGCTAATTATATAATATTTCCGTGCACTTTGTCAGGGCTTCTGTTAACCACATGCACAGCATCGTGCGCACGCAGACTGGGACCTTCCATACGAGATTTCTTGGTGGCCACTACATACATGAACGTGGCAGCGGCATTGTTAAGCCCTTCTCTTGTATACAACGATGTATTGGTGGGTACTAACAATAACCGAATCCGAAAAGCATCAAGCTCTAGCTATTGTCCGAGTAACAAATGAAGCCCGTACATTACCGCTCACAATAGTGTGAGATGATCTTAAACTGTATCCATGTTTCGGCAAGCCAACCGTTGGTACCTCAAGTCTTCATATAAAAGAACGCGACCGAACGTTATATCCTGTCACTTTCGTAAATTATCAGCTTCTTGCTGCTTTCGTTTTCTTCCCCATGGTGTCCCACTTGCACGCCTTTGTCTTCGCCACTGTTGCCTCATTCATTCTACTTGCAAATGCACAACAGACCTCTGGCACTCCCCCGAGCAGCTGGCCTCAAGTATACCCGGGAATGCCTAATGGGCACTACAATACGGAGTGGCAGGACTGTATGTCAAGCCTTGGTCGCGCTCATAATAGGAAAGCTCACCACACACCTAGACTTCCAAGTGACCGAGAATCTACCGAATGTTACTTGGCCTCTCGCTCGTAATTGGGCAGGGAACATTCCTGTTCAGAGAGAGGGTCATCCCAATGATACATTGTTCTTCTGGGCATTTGAGAGCGAAGAAGGTTCTTTTACTTCCACTTCGACTCACGCACCGTGGGGTATTTGGCTAAATGGAGGGTAGGTCATACGATATTTACTTGTCCGTTGTCGGTACTCAGACCGTTTCAGACCTGGCTCATCAAGTCTCGTTGGTCTATTGTTTGAGGTCTGTCTTCTGTTTACTTTCCTCGCTGTCGACTCTGGATTTGACAATGGGTGAAAGAATGGCCCGATCAACGTACAAAACGACTATTCGCTGCTTGAAAACCAGTATGCATGGAACACGGTAGCAGACTACGTCTGGATAGACCAGCCAGTGTAAGTGTCGTGTTTTGTGTTGATGTCCATTCTCCAATAGAAATCATTCATCAGCGGTGTTGGTTTTGGAACTGCTGATTCCACTGGTTATAGTACGTTGAGATCCTACGAGACTTGCCTCAGCTTACATACTCCTTCAGTTTTTGACGAGGATCAAATGGCAGCGGACTTCGTCAGTACACATCATTCTCGCACTTCACTTTCTGACTGCGCACAGTTTGGGTTTTTGGACAATCTTGTCAAGGTCTTCCCCGGCTTGGCTAAGCGCCCGTTGCATTTAACGGGTGAAAGCTATGCCGGCATGTATATAGTGAGTGTATTATCTTGCTGCATGTGCAGAACTAACATTATTCGGAATAGCCTTACATTACAAAAGCTTACTTCGAGATGGAGAATCCGCCAGTTACATTGTCTAAGATAGCTATCGGAGATGGCTCTATTGCTTCTGGAGAGACATTTGAACTCCTTCCGGTGGTGAGCTTCTACTCACAAGACGACCTACTTCGCAGTGTTCACATTCTAAAGCTTAGTGTCCTTGAGACATACCCGCAGGTGATCGGGTACGATCCCGATGTCTTTGAGTACTTCAGTGAACAGTTCGTACTCATACCCGAATTGACATCCTGCGATTTCGTTAATCTTTCCCAAGAGAAAAGCTTTGCGGCTATGATCTTACCCTTGAATATCCCCAAAACGGATACTTCCCAGCCTTGACTTACACTCCTGGAGAAAACCCTAACTCATCTGGTATGTCGGCATCAGGGCGATACAAAGCCCGACAACGTCAATTCTCCAAGAAGCTATTTTTGGCCGAAATGGAACAGAGGTACAATGCACGTCTAGCAAAGCGGAACACTAGTCTGTCCAAACATGAGCGCCTGCGTGCGCGGGATGCTTGGAAACGTGATCTAGCTGGCCGTGCAAATGGCACCATCGACGCATGGTATGGGTGCGATGTTTACGATGAGATGCTGGATTATGCCATCAACTTTACCTTCCCGTGGTGTATGTTCATCGTTTTTATTATTTGACTGTTGCTTATGGAGAGGATAGCCCTTAGTAAGGACTCTGGAGGATGTTCGACGTGAGTAATATTTTACTTTCGCCGCTGTTCTCATTGCAGGTCATAGGTATACAACATTCCAGATGCACTAAACCCTGAGGCACCTATGGATGGGTCTGTTTTTTTGAACGACGCTCAAACTCGCGCTGCTATCCATGCACCGACAAGCAAGGATTGGGAAGAGTCCATCTACTACCCATTCGGCAACAGTTAGTCAGCGATTGTATTTAAGAGTTCCTTCGCCTAATGATTCTGACTCAGACTATGTTAATGGTGATCCCAGTAAGCTCTGTTTGTCCTCTCGCATGGTGTTGCTCTCTGACCTCTTTTCTAGGTGTCGAGTCAGTGAATCCTTGTATACCTTATCGGTTTCGGTGCTTACCACGTAACACAGACCTATGGCCTTCCTCACGGACTTGGCCACGAATGCCACAGCCCACAACGTCTCTGTTATCATATTCTCCGGAAATGATGATTCACTTATTCCTCACCTTGGTTCACAAAGTAAGTGATCATCATCTGTCACGTCAAAGTGTTAATATCATTTCCTCAGTTACTATCCAAGTATGTTCAACGATAACTGAAGGAATGTCAACTCATTGTGCATAGAACACCACTTTTGGCGGGATTCAAGGCTTCACGCGCAAACCGTCGACACCATGGTACGACGATAATGGCGAATTTGCTGGTATTGTGCATCAGGAACGTAACTGGACTTATGTCCTTGTTGACCACGCAGGCCACCTTGTTGGATACACAAATCCCCGATCAGTATGTCTCATCCTTCATCTATAGTTGATAAATTCAGACTCCCAAGGGTCTCGTCTTCATCAGGGAGTTCGTCTTTGGAAGTAACCAGACTGGGCTGGTCACCAACACTTCCTCGGGATCTGTGACTGTCATAGGTGGCGAGGTCTCTTCCCTGGCAAATGAGATTATGACAGGACAGGCTGCCATTTACTATGGATCAGCAACTACCGAATCCACATATTACTTCCCAACCGCTACAGTGGAGGCATGGGATGCCTATATTGCAACCGCTACTACCACGCCTCTGTGATGATTGCGGCAGCGAAGCAACTGGGAAGCACTGCATTGGCGCAGATAGGGTAAACATGGCATTGATCGTCAACGTGGTGATGATGCTATTTTTGTTTTTGCATTATAAGGGTTAATTAACATTATTGAACGGACTTGGAGCCTGCTTTACATGTACTTGTGTAGCTCTTACAAGGCGTATGTTAAACACCAATAGTGTGGCGCAGCGTGTAGTTGGAGAGGCTGCTGTTAGTTTAAATCGTGAAAGGCCTACAATTTTCAACGTAAGTTCTTAAACATTCATTCTGCACCGTTCATCCGCCACTGTTCTCATTCTCGCTATAAATTAACTACTATTCGTTTGCTTCGAAAGTTCAAAGGGCCGCACACAGATTCATCGTTTACAGTAATGAGACGACCTACACCATACTGAATCTGCCCGCGACAGCGATGGAGTGTAGAACAGCTTACGCAGCACATAATCAAAATATTTCAGCCATAATTCCCCCATCTCCTTCTGCACCACCTTCTGCACCCATCTCTATCCCTCCAACATCTACTTCGCCATCTGCATCCGCCTCACCCTCAGCGTCGCGCGAAAAGAGGTACAATGGATCTACAACCTCCGAGAGAGCCTCATTGCGCTCCTCGATTTCCTCGCTGCTCATGGGCACGTGCGAAATGTGCACGACTTGCCACTTGTCTGCATAGGTATCGCTTTGCTGCCAGACAATTGTTAGTTATGCAACAGTCAAGTAATCGGGCTGAAAGGGCGGGTAAAGCTTTGAAGGATGTACATACATTCATCCGCTTTTTCTTAAGCGTCATCTTGCGCTCGATGTTCTTGTAATATGCGCCTGGCCCACGCTCGCTTGTGTCTCCATTGTCAAGAACAAGTAAAAATTCATTGGGTACTTCTTGTTCGATTTTGACGGTTTCGTAGTCGCGTACGAAGTGGAATGCCGTTGTCCCGTTCTCATCACCCCTCTTCAGTGCCAATCGTTCTTCCTTGAACGCCAAGGCGTCGGCGTCGTCCCTCGTTAAGTAATAAGCTAGGAAATGATCGCCGTCACTTTCCATCGGGCGTAGAATAGCACAGTCTAGTCGTGGGTCTTCCGTGTCTACAGGTCGTTCACCGGGGCGTTCACTGAAGCGGAACAAGTCGTATGCATTCGCCCAGATGTCTGCATCTGGAAGAACCTCAGTAGGACTCAACAGCGGTAACACCGGTCTTATTAGGATGAGAGAGAGTGGCCAGATCGAGGGAAGTACAAGCGGCGAAGCCGGACTCGATATTACGAAGCTGTGCCTCATGCGAGACATCGATAGGTTGTAGAACTTGTTTTCTGTAGACCATGGATTAGGAACAGAATACAATGAAAGGGGCGACGCACGGATCTTGTGATGAGGGGGTGCGCTGTACGCCTTCGCGGCTGAGATACTCGGTTTTCCGGAGCCAGGGTACGTGTGGAGGGAGAGGTGTCGACGGCCCTGAAGTTGTGGGGCCGTTGCTGTAGGGTGCGGTAGATGCTGAAGGGTCACTAAGAAGGAAGCGGTCCTTTGGGTCGAGGAAAAGGCAAGTTATCCGGATCAGGGTTCAATGCTGTATGGCATTAGCTACTAAGAACGACCCTTGAAGGAGTACTACGTACTAGTATCATTGCCATCCTCTTCCCATAGACACTCCCACCGTCCAAGATCCAGAGGCATACCACATTCAGGCGTCAATAATCATCGGAAGAGGAGTGTCATTTGTTATGGCGTTGATGAAAGTTGGTTGGGCGTAGCGTAATGGATTTGTAGGTATATCGAGTAATTTTGGAGGACATGGAGGCGCGGGGAGTGGATTCGAATAACGGACGCGGACAAGTAAGTCGAGCTTGCTGGGAGAAATGAACCAGGGATTCCAAGCAAGAAAATAGATATGCACCTCTTTCTGAGACTCATTTTATTTCCAACTCTACAAAGCAGCGTTTTGTCCGATCTGAATATTCAGGCACCTGTATAACAGACCGAGAATATTGTTTGGAAAGCTGGACGAGCGCGTTCTGTTACACAATGTGACATGCACCAAATGAGGCAGTCACAGGATTAGGACACCGTACACGGAGTCACTAACTTCTTCACAGGTTCACCCATCAGCCAATCATGCATATGGGTAAACTTCTTCTCGTACCAACCTGCGAAAGCGTTCTTGTTTTAATAGCCGCCAGTTCTATATCTTCGAAGGGCGGCGCGTCTTAAACGGCCGGCAGGAACAGACGGTGCTAGTAGACTGATGGGATATGCCTTACATGATGCATCAGGGCATTCGCGAGCCCAGAGACGCGTTTGGGCTAGATAGTACTGATAACTTTGGACATTTTGAATACGAAGAAAGGGGGCCGGTGAAATGGACTTGAATAGCGCGCAGGGTTTTGAACTTTGAAGTGTCCGCGTCAGATCTCAGACACATGACGCCACTGGGATTGGCATATCGGGTTCGAAACTACATTTGTCCAAGAGGAACTCAATTCTGGCTATTATCACTGTCACTAGTAACTACCATAGCCTGCCAGCTTCGTGAACAGAGTCGCCGGGCAGCCAAGTCATTCTTGTTTGGAGGCATTGCTTCTATCTTTGAAGAACAGTCACCGCTCTCGCCGCCGCTGTGCGGCTGCCTTGGGACAGATCTGATACAATAATGTAACTAATCCCTTTTTACAAGGGAAGGCGCAACATCGACTTGGTATCCTCGTGCAACGCCGCAATCATTTGACATCCGACGGTTTCTGACCACTTTCCTCCACTTACTCATCTTCAGGTCTGTGCCAAATCATGCATTTCTTTTTGGTTACGAGCTAACCTGGTCCATAACCCTAACTTTAGTATCGCTGATCTGTCATACAGAAAATTGTTGATCGTTACTGAAGATAAGAAGGCACATGCTTGCTCCAAGCTGTTCTAGGATGCCTCATCCCTCAGTTTCCTTCCGCATCGGTATCAGTCAGACAGCACAAAATCTCCCCGATGACATCGATTTTTCCAGAGTAATCACCATAATTATGCACGCTGCCTAACACAGATGTCATATCCATATTTTCTTTGATCAGTTCCAAAACATGAACAGGTTAGCGCTTACCGTGTGACCATTCATTCCGGACAAAATCTAGTTCGAGTATCTCGCACAGCATACTTGACTAGTACTAGCCATCTGCATTCTTCTCTTTCTATGCTCAAGGAGTTGCCCTCAACTAACCTGGAAACCTACACTAGCACTGCTGTTGGACATCGGCGACCACCTGTTTCATGATGCAATTGTGGTGCGTCTTCATTGGTTCATACGTCGGCAGGTAGTTCCTAACTCCAAGAGCAGTAAACTGTTAAAATTCGGATGGCCGGGGCGCTGAGGATTACTGAGCAACTGTTTGTGGAGTAATTGCACCCTGGTCGTTATCAGTCGAGGTACATTTGCTTTGAATAGAGATACGCTCAAGACTACCGCTACAAGATAAAAGCTGAGAAGCTCATGTGTCCCTCGTCATCTTAACCTACATCCCACTACTCTCTCCCGGTTGCGAGCACTACGCGGTCGTGAATGACCACGATGGTTATTCCCATCCTAATCGCTTCTCTCGTTTCATTGATCAGTGCTGCATCTATAGTATCTCGCTCGCAGTCCTACCCTCAGCCCGCCGTACTCGGCCCCAACACTACAATAATCATAGGTAATAAGGTCATCGCTCCCGATGGCTTCGAACGCCCGTAAGTCTGTTGCTGCTACACTCCAGGCTCAATTCTGATCTCTAACAGGGCAACTCTTGTCAATGGCATGTTCCCTGGACCATTGATTACAGCCCAGAAGGTAAGCTTCCGTCAACCTCCTTGTCGTGTACCAGTGCTAATCTCACAATAGGGAGATAGCTTTGCCATTGAAGTAGTAAACAAGCTCAAAGACGAGTCGATGTTCAAGAGTACCAGCGTCGTAAGCAGTGTTAATCAGCCACGCTTTTATCAATTAACCCCGTTTGCAATAGCACTGGCACGGTATCTTCCAGAATGGGACGAACTATGCCGATGGGACGTCCTTCGTCACGCAATGCCCAATTGCACAGAACCACTCTTTCTTGCACACATTCTCTGCCCCGAACCAAGCAGGAACTTACTGGTATCATAGTCATTATTCGGTCCAATATGTAAGTAGCTCCCGAATTTTGTGCACACAGTGGAGGACTGACTTGTAGAACAGTGTGATGGTCTGAGAGGAGCCATGGTAATCTATGATCCTCATGACCCTTTGGCATACATGTACGACGTCGATGATGGTGAGCGGTTAATCGGTTCACGTTGATCCTCTAACCGTCATGTGTTACCAGCAAGTACCGTAATCACACTTTCCGACTGGTGAGTTTTAGGTACATTGGTAATTTGCCCAATTAAAGTAGTGTCACTAGGTATCACGTTGTGGCCCCCATCTTACGCCACATCATAGGTACCACCGCCAACTCTTCGCTTATCAATGGACTTGGTCGTTATGCAGGCGGACCCGCGTCTGATCTGGCTGTGATCAGCGTTGAACAGGGGAAGCGATATCGCATGCGACTGGTTGCAATGTCCTGTGACCCTAATTTCCTGTTCTCCATCGATGGTCACAACCTCACCGTCATCGAAGCGGATGGACAGTTGACCGAACCTGTGGTCGTAGATCAGCTCCAGATTCTTGCGGGTCAGCGCTACTCTGTGGTTCTTGTAGCCGATAAGCTGGTGGATAACTACTGGATACGCAGTCTTCCTAATTTGATAGGTGCATCCTTCGTGGGAGGAACAAACTCTGCTATCATGCGCTACCAAGGCGCCCCGCAGGTCGACCCGACCACAGTCAGTACAGCCCAAACCCAATTGGTAGAGACCGAACTGCATGCTCTTATCAATCCTGGTGCTCCTGGAATTCCAGGATACGGCAACGCCGATATCAACCTCAACCTCCAGATTACCAGTTCCAATGGAACATTCTATGTCAATGATACCCCATTCAACCCCCCCACCATTTCTGTTCTACTCCAAATTCTCAATGGAGTTCAACCATCTCAGCTGCTCCCAAACAGCAGTGTGATCGTTCTAGAAGCTAACAAAGTAGTGGAGTTGACATTGTCAATGATAAGCGGCCCAGGTGGACCCGTGTGTTTTTTCTTTTCCTCTCCTTTGATGCTTATGTGTCTGATCTATATTGTACCAGCATCCCATACACCTTCATGGAGTAAGTTCACTGTGACTTTGGTGACATGTTTGATTGGTAATGATGACGATTATTAGCATGCCTTCGATGTCGTACAGAGCGCAGGCAACAGTACCTTCAATTATGTGAACCCAGTTCGTCGCGATGTAGTAAGCGCTGGCAGCACTGGGCAACAAATGGTAATACGATGGACGACCGACAATTCTGGCCCGTGGTTCTTGCATTGGTATGATATTCTTCTTCTTCGGCCTTCAAGAACGGCACTAACTCTAGACAAAAAGCCACATTGATTGGCACCTTGATGCGTATGTCTGTCAACGTCCTCGTGAAATCAATGACTGATTCTTTACATCCAGCGGTTTTGCCGTGGTAATGGCAGAAAGTCCCTCAGATACCGTTGCACATATGAACCCCGTGCCACGTAGGTGATACTTGAAGGGACAGTATTTTCATGGCTGAACTGCTTTACAGAGGACTGGGATCAGTTGTGTCCAATCTCTGACTCTTTATCACCCTGGCAGTTGGGGGGTGGGGTAATTTTTCCTATGAAGAAGCAGCTAGTATCACCACTCTCCTGTTCCCACCATCACCCCCCTCCTAAACATAGTGAACGACATCATGATCGTTTGCGCTTCC